>JARWKJ010000014.1:38673120-38683120 GCA_029959095.1 Rhinichthys osculus
ATGATTATGATTACAATGTTTATGTGACGTCAGAGAAAATGAAATGTTTTGGATGTGGAATGGAGGGTCACCTTATACGATCGTGTCCAGAAAAATTCCCTGCTGAAATTAATAAGACAATAGAAATGGGTGAGTCAAGTAAATCTCAGAGACAAAAACAAAATGAAGTAAACGAACTTCAGGGTCAAAAATTGGGCAAAACAAACAAATTACAAGGACAAAAACAGGGTGAACCAGTTGAAATTCAGGGACAAAAACAGAGTGAATCAAATGAAATTCAGGGACAAAAACAGAGTGTATCAAATGAAACTCAGGGACAAAAACAAAGTGAATCAAATGAAATTCAGGGACAAAAACAGAATGAACTAAAACATTCTCAGGGACAAAAACGGATTGAGTCAGAAGGAATAAAATCGAAAAAATCAAACAAAGCTCAGAAGCTTGAACAAAATAAAGGGTCAACAAAGAAAAATGAAGAGTTTTTTCAGGCTCGCTCTCCAGTTGAGAACAGTCAACATTGTGAGATGGAAGAGGTGGCCAGTTATAGCGCTCAGAAAGAAGTAGAGGAGGTAGAGTGTTCTTTGACTGAAGAAAGTGAGATGCTAGTGGATGACAAATCTGACAAAGATAATGTAAAGAAAAGAAAAAGTAAAGATGGTTTTCAATCCTCTGGAAAAATGGGGAATTTTCCTCTTCATGGTCGCTCCCAGACTCCTTATAGTGATGGTGAGGCAGACTCTGATGTGGACTCTATAGTGTCCTCGCAATCTTTGCCCCTGGAAGGAGGTGGCTACACTATGTTGAGTATTAAGAAGTTTCTTGAGAGAACTAAAGGAGCTAGGAATGTTAAGCTTGAGTGTGCGTTTCCTGATCTGCAACTTTTCATTGATTCGGTTAGAAATTTTCAAAAAAGTTCTGAAAGTGCAGGGGAGAAAGTGTTTACTGATCAAGAATTTTATCGTCTGAAGAAACTTGTTTTGAAGGTTAAAAGACAGCTAGAAGATGGCGAATATGTCTAGTTTTTCAAATTTGTTTTTTCTTTGTTTCTCTTTTGGTTTTCTTTTTTTCTTTTTTATGAGTGAGTTAAAAATTGGCAGTCTAAATTTGAATGGAGCTAGAGATGAAAGAAAAAGAGCTTCATTTTTTAGACTGTGCTCCCTTAAAAAAATGGACGTTATCTTGGTACAAGAGACACACAGTACTGTTGATAACGAAGTTGATTGGAAGAGAGAATGGGAGGGTGATGTTGCTTTAAGTCACAAAACTAGTAATAGTTGTGGAGTGGGTGTTCTTTTTTCCAAAAGTTTTAAGCCTCAATCTGTTGAATATGAAGAGTTTATTAAAGGCCGATTGTTAAAAGTCAGCGTAATGTATGAAAATGTACAACTTGTATTCATCACTGTATATGCTCCAGCTGTTGGTAAAGAGAGATTGACTTTTTTGGAAAATGTAAATGATGTTATTAGAGATTGTAATGATAAAGAGTTTTTATTTATAGGCGGAGACTGGAATTGCACAGAGAGTAGACTTGATAGAAATCATGTAGAGCCTCACCCTGCCTCTCGCACCCGTCTGATCCAATTAGTAGAGACTCATGAGTTACATGATGTGTGGAGAGGGTTGCATGATAATCAAAGACAGTACACCTGGACTCATTGTAAAGACAATTTATTGTCTATGGCCAGACTTGATCGTATTTATTGTTTTAAATATCATTCTAATGTTGTTAAAAACTGTTTTATTAGCCCTGTTGGGTTTTCTGATCACTCACTCGTTGTGATTTGTGTTTTTCTGAAGTGTGTAAAGCCTAGTAGTGCCTATTGGCATTTCAATACAGCTTTACTAGAAGATAACAATTTTAAAGAAGTTTTTGTATCTTTTTGGAAAAATCATCAAAGTACAAAAAATGATTTTATGTCTTTACAACAATGGTGGGACTTTGGAAAAGTTCAAACAAAACAGTTGTGTCAGCAATATAATTGCAATGTTACCAAAGTCTTATTGCAGTCTGTGAAAGCTCTGGAGGCTGAAGTAGAAGAACTCCAGGTTTTGGCTGAAGCCACAAAAGATCAATGTTATCTTGAAGCTCTTGAGATCAAGAAGTCTGTGTTAGCGAACATGCTTGGGGTCTCAGCACAAGGGGCTCTTATTAGGTCCCGGTTTAAGAATGTGGCAGAAATGGATGTTCCATCACACTTTTTTTTTGGTTTGGAGCGAAAAAATGGTCAAAACCGATATATTCACAGTTTAAAGTCTGACTCTGGACATGTGTTGTCTGATTATACTGCTATTCATAAGCATGCTGTCAGTTTTTACTGTGATTTGTACAAATGTGAACACCAAGAGGACCAGACGTTAGCTCAGAGTTTTTATTCTAGTCTTCCCCAGGTTAAACAAGAAAATAATGTTGTGCTGGAAGCAGATATTTCCCTGGGTGAACTGCATGTAGCTTTGCAGAGTATGCAGAGCAGGAAAACTCCTGGACTAGATGGTCTACCTGTTGATTTTTATAAGTTTTTTTGGTTTATAATTGGAGAGGATCTTCTGGCAGTGCTGAAGGATAGTCTAGCCACTGGACGTCTGCCCTTAAGTTGCAGAAGGGCAGTTCTGACCCTGCTGCCAAAAAAAGGTGACCTGCAGCTCATAAAGAACTGGAGACCTGTGTCCCTGCTTTGTACTGACTATAAGCTACTCTCCAAAGTCTTGGCAAGCAGACTTAGTAAAGTGATGGAACAAGTTGTTTTGCCTGATCAGACCTACTGCATCCCTGGCAGGCTGATTTCTGATAACATTGTTCTCATTCGAGACTTGTTAGAAATCTCTAAGCTTTTTGGTCTTAAAATGGGGATTGTTTCTATTGATCAGGAGAAAGCGTTTGACCGTGTTGAACACGAATATTTATGGCAAACAATGTGTGCTTTTGGGTTTACTTCTGGTTTTATCAATAAGATTAAGACATTGTATTGTGATGTTCAGAGTGTTTTAAAAATCAATGGTGTTTTGAGCGCTCCTTTTCAGGTCCAGCGGGGAATTAGACAGGGCTGTCCTCTCTCGGGCATGTTATATTCTCTGGCTTTTGAACCACTATTACATCGACTTAGATCTGTCTTACAAGGTGTGATTTTACCAGGGTGTAGTATACCTTTAAAGTTATCTGCATATGCAGATGATTTAGTCATTATGGTTGATAATCAACAAGATATTGATATGTTAACAAATGTTATAGTTCAATATGGTATCATTTCTTCAGCTAGAGTAAACTGGAGCAAAAGTGAAGCTCTCTGTATAGGAGTGATGGAAAAAAAGTTTAATTTGCCGGTGGGATTAAATTGGAAGACAGAGGGGGGGTTAAAGTACTTAGGTGTATTTCTGGGTGAAGAAACTTTTGTCCTTAAAAACTGGGAAAATGTTCTTGAAAAGACTAAAGGTTGTTTTGCCAGATGGAAGTGGATTTTACCGAAAATGTCTTATCGAGGTCGAGTTCTTGTCATTAACAACTTGATTTCATCCACTTTATGGCATCGTCTAGCATGTGTAGATCCTCCTCCAGATTTGCTGTCAAAGATCCAGGCGCTTCTTGTCGATTTCTTTTGGGATCGTCTGCATTGGACGCCTCAAAGTGTGTTATTTTTGCCGAAAGATGAAGGAGGACAAGGCGTAATTCATCTGAACAGTAGAGGAGCAACTTTCCGTTTCCAGTTTGTGCAGAGGTTTCTGTATGGTCCCGCAGACCTCGTGTGGAGGCCGTTGGCATGTACTATTCTGAACCAGCTAGGTGGACTTGGCCTTAACAGAACATTGTTTCTGATGGATTTAAAGCAGCTCAACACCAGTGGATTGCCAAGTTTCTACCGTGGACTGTTCAAAGTCTGGAATTTGTTCAAAACGGAGAGGTCAGAACATCACAGTTCTCTGTATTGGCTTCTCCAAGAGCCAGTTGTGTATGGGACCCGTTTGAGTGCGGCCTGTCAAATAGGTCCCAGTTTACTTAAGCAGTTCTGCTTGTCTAATGTTGTGACTTTGGGACATGTGATTCACTTTACAGGTGCAAACATGAACAATGCTCTTCTCCTTGCCTCTCATTTAAAGGTGCATTCTGTTCGCATAATTGAGTTGTTGCTCAAAAAGTGGAAAGATGCTTTAACAGATGGTGAACGTACATTGTTGCATTTTTATTGTGATGGTTCTGTTCAATATAGTGTTGATGATACTTTTCCTTTGGTGAAGGTTCTCCCAGATTTTAAGGACTGTACAGGTTATTTTTTAGAAACCAATAATCCCTGTCTTTCTATTCATAATGCTGATAAGAAATTGTTATACAGATTGATTGTTAAAATTTTGAACAAAGATAAATTAAACTGTAGAGTTGACACTCCATGGAGAGCTCGCTTAGGTCTGATAGACGGTGTTGGACCTGAATGGAGGGCGCTGTATAAACCACCATTGTTGAAGAAGGTCGCAGATCTGCAATGGAGAGTTTTACATACAGCTGTGGCTGTTAATTCTTTTATCTCTGTGTTAAACCCTGATATTAATCATGACTGTCCTTTTTGTACTCTGCGTGAGACAGTTTTTCATTGTTTTATGGACTGTTGTCGTCTTGTGCCGCTGTTCTCTATGTTGGAAGATCTTTTTAAATTGTTTGGTATAGTTTTTTCCAAGCAGTTGTTTATTTTAGGTTACAGGTATTCCCAAAGAAAGAGGGAGCAGTGTCAGCTCTTTAATTTCATTTTGGGAAGAGCAAAGATGGCTGTGTACATGAGTAGACGAAATAAGGTTGAAGGATCTACAGATGATGATGCTGTTTTTGTATTTGTCAAAATGTTGAAATCGCGTGTAAGAATAGACTTTAATTATTACAGTTTGATGAATGACCTTGGAAAATTTTCCAATATTTGGTGTCACAAGGATGTGCTCTGCTCTGTTGTAGAGAACAATCTAATTTTCAAGAGTGTGTTGATTTAATGTGATTTTATTTGAGTGTTGTTTTTTTACAACTGTTTTAATAAAGTATTTGTAAAATCTCTCTCTCTCTCTCTCTCTCTCTCTCTCTCTCTCTCTCTCTCTCTCTCTCTCTCTCTCTCCTTCCACAGGGCTACAGGACTGGTTACCCGTACCGTTGCCCGGCGCTGCGTGATAAAGCTAAAAAGTACAGTGACGTTGAGATTCCCGCTTCAGCCACGGGCTACTCATACGCCGAGGACAGTGACTCGGGTGCGCGCTCCCCGTTAAAGCACAGCTTTCAGCGGCAGCAGCGGGACAAGACTCGCTGGCTAGCCGCCGCGCGGCCCGATGAGTCGGCAGAGGAAGGCCAGGACGGCAGCGGTAGCCCCAAGGCGAAGACTAAGGTGTGGACGAACATAACACACGATCACGTGAAACCCTTGCTGCAGTCTCTCTCGTCCGGTGTCTGCGTGCCAAGCTGTATTACCAACTGCTTGGTCTGTGCCAACCTTATTGTTCATAGTTTAGAAACGTACTGCTACTGAGCTAGAGAGGGCGGCTGGTTAGCACCCCGACACCAGGGCAAAAAAAAAAACTTAATCATACCCAAGTGGTTTTGGGTGTGTGTGCCTTTTTCTTCGAGTAAAATGTTTGACAACCAAAGAAAATTGTCCTTTAGACTCGTTTCGTCCTGTAAATATACAGCTTTTCTCTCTCGGCTGACTTCTTAAGGCAAGGCACTACAGGTCAATAGGGGAAAAACATTATCATAACACACCCTGTGATATCTATTCTAAAATCTAAAAAAAATCTAAAAAAAAAAGTTTTTTAATGTTTAACATATGCAAATGAAGCATACTCTAATTAAATATGCACTGATTTGCATACATTTCTACAATAGAAATCTGAACATTGGATAAAGCCATGTTGAAAATTCTTGTTTCATTGACGCATCAAAGTCAAAGTTTTACATTTCTCTTTTTATCACTCCATAAATCAGAAAATACTGTCAACAGCCAGAAAAAATAATTTGCACCAAATTATATATTAACAAAGCGTAAAACCTTCAGAATACAGATAGTAATTGACTTGCAGCCTGTAATGATATGTATTGTAAGTGAAATCTAAAGATGAAATAGATAAAGTGCAATAAAATAAACACTTTATTTAGGATGCTTTCTTTCCACTAGTTTGAAACAACACTTTATGGAAAGCAAAATTTAACTCATCAATTTCTTTCTATTTTTTACCTGTAGTTCTTGTCTTAAGATTCTCACTGGGTTTGATCACTTGGTCCAGATTGCATTTCTTTAACTTTTTAACTAACCCATTAATCTGTTCTAGATCTTGCTTTCTCTGATTTCTCTCTAAGCTAGTCTGTATGTCAATCACAGCGTCAGGCTCCTCCCCCTCTCTCTCGATTGGTCGAAGGGGTGTCAGGGTTCTCTCCGGCTGCTCAGTGCATGCTGTGTTGCATGATTGATCAGATGCATTGTGGATCTTCTCCTGGGGGACCAGGAGGGTGTGGCATGTGCGGCTAATCCTTACTGTTGCTATGGATTTTCCTCCCGTTTCTGTTGTTGTTTGTTTCATTTATTGCTTTATTTCGCACCTCTTGCATTGTTTGTGTTTCAATGGAGCCGTTACTCCACATGAACGGTTTCCTCAGAGCAAACCAAGTTCCTATCGCAGGAAGCCTTGAAGAGAGCCATTTGAGTGGATGATGTACTTCCTGTGCACTTAGATGCAGTGATGAAGACAGCAAATACTGCAGTACAGTTGAAGACTTATAGTATGATCATTTATGATAAAAGCCTGTCGCATTGGAGAGCTTTGGAGTAAACTGATGGATGAATCTCACAAAAAAATGTCATGTTTCATCTAAAAATAATATAACAGAAAATATGAAATTCTACTTTGCATAGAGAAAATATAACTTTTTTTAGGACCGTTAAGATGTATTAGTTTTTCCATTTTGACATTACTTTAATGACAAATAAGCCCTGTGTTGTATTTTAGCAGGCTACTAATGTGTGCTTCATTGCCATGAATATGTTATAATTTAAATAAAATCTAGTATCTTTAAGTTATACCTTTAAAAAAAAATTGGTTTACTGATATTAAATATTTTTAATGTAAGGCCAGATATAGATTTTAAGATAATCTCTATAAAAAATTCTATATTTTTTCTTTTCATATTTTTGCTACTTTTACCATGTTTCTTCTATCTGTCATAGCTAACAAATCTTTTAGTGTTTGGGTGAAATATGAGTTTTTATGAGTTTCACCTAGACTGCAAATGAAAATGCTTCCAAGAAAATAACAGTAATTAAGGCAATCAAGGAACATCAGAGAAAAAGCCGGTTTTTGCCGCACACTCTGTGGGAGAAAAAGCTCGGCTGCTTCTAGTTCTGGAGTTGTGGCTTGCTGTTTGATGACTCCTTAAACCGCTTAAAAACATTTGTGTTGGCTTTTTAATTCCTCTTTTTTTTTTTTTCTGAGTTTCCTTTTCTTCTTTCTGAATTGGATTTATCTTTTCCTGAACTCTTCCTGCGCATGAGTGTATTTTAACTTTTCAAATTTCAAAATCATCCAAAAAAAAAGAAAGGAAAAATCATTGGTTCATGAGTGGTTGTTAACTCTCCGAACGATTGCCTCTAGTTGGGGGAGAGCGTGTTGTGTTGTGGGGCTCTAAACGTGATCAGTGAGTATTTCATGTTTACGTGTTCATCCCATGTGCCCCGTTTCTCCAGCGCCCATACGGAAACCCTTCCTCATGACTTTATTTCATTTTGGTAAAAGCAAGTAACTCATTGGCTACTCATGCTATTCTTACCCAGGCCAAAGGCCAACTATCCTTGCTTCAGAAATAATTAGTACTCGCTCTTCTTCTTTATTTGAATCCATGTATCAGAGCTTTTGGAGTAAACCTCTGAAACTTTAAGCTGAAACTTCATAAACTGAAGTTCATCTTGTACGTTTTAAGAAAAGTTGGGCGTAATTCTGTCCTTCCTCACTGTGTGTGTGTCTGTGTGTCTCTGTGTGTGTGTGTGTGAGCATGAGTGTGTGTGTGTGTGTGTGTGTGTGTGTGTGTGTGTGTGTGTGTGTGTGTGTGTGAGCATGAGTGTGTCTGTCTGTGTGTGTGTGTGTCTGTGTGTGTGAGCGTGTGTGTATCTGTGTGTGAGCATGAGTGTGTCTGTGTGTGAGCATGAGTGTCTGTCTGTGAGAGTTTGTGAGAGTGTGTTAGAGTGTGTGTGAGAGTGTGTTAGAGTGTGTGTGAGAGTGACTGAGAGTGTGTGTGAGAGTGACTGAGAGTGACGGAGAGTGTGTGTGATTGAGTGACTGAGAGTGTGTGTGATTGAGTGACTGAGAATTGTGATTGAGTGACTGAGAGTGTGTGTGATTGAGTGACTGAGAGTGTGTGTGATTGAGTGACTGAGAGTGTGTGTGATTGAGTGACTGAGAGTGTGTGTGATTGAGTGACTGAGAGTGTGTGTGATTGAGTGACTGAGAGTGTGTGTGATTGAGTGACTGAGAGTGTGTGTGATTGAGTGACTGAGAGTGTGTGTGATTGAGTGACTGAGAGTGTGTGTGATTGAGTGACTGAGAGTGTGTGTGATTGAGTGACTGAGAGTGTGTGTGTGTTGTTCCAGTATCTGAAGGTATTTTCTGGCTGTCCACTCACGCCTCTGTCCACTGCTAAACACACACCAGCTTCTGCCTCCTCACCCCACACCTGCCTCCCTCGTGGTCCATCATCTTCCTGAATCTTCTGTTTTTCTCTTTGTGTGTGTGTGTGCTCTTTTCTTTCTTTTTAGCATTTTCTGTCCTTACTATACGCCCAACGGCAGTATCAATGATGATGAGGGCAACGGCTGCCCCGGCACGGATGATGTCAAATTTAAGTTTATACGTATTGATTTAGAATCATAATTATTGTGGCGATTTGTCAACAAATGTGGTTTAATATAATGTTAAATTGATATCATTTGAAAAGTTAATTCTTACTGATTAATTGCTTTGTGTGCAGAGGATTAGTGGAATTTGGAATGTTTAGAATTTAGAATTCTTGTGATGACCAGAGTTCCACGTTTTCCCAAAGCAAACTGTTCATCATCATTGGTTCGTTGCTCAGTGGACAATTATAATTTGACCAATAATGTTTCAGATCTGCTTTTGTTTATTTCGTATTGTTTGAGAGGCATGAATTAAACTTTTTTTTTTTGTTAAATATTTAGTTTGGGCAAGTTTTCCTTCGTTTCGGTTTATTTGAATGGCTGTGCTTTGATCATTTCAGTGGACTAAGGAGGACGGTCTCAGACAGGGTGCTGTGGCCAATCAGTTTGTCCCGATGAACACCAACCCCAAAGAGGTCCAAGAGATGCGCAACAAGGTCTGAACCTTTTTCCCATGTAGATTTAAGACATTTCAGTGAGGAGGAAGCAAACACTGTCCTGTGTAGGGTTGGGAATCGAAATTCGATTGTTATAAAAATAAAAAAAATTGATTCCTCTTATCGATTCCTTTGTGAGTATTTCAATGTGACTTTAAAGCATTCAAGCGTGTGACGACTCTCTCGTGCTGTTTTCTGTGGTGCAGGCGTGTGTAACTATATTGGGCAACTCTTAAAGTGACAGTAGCCTAAAACTCCTGCTGCCATCTCTATAATAACACTAATCAAACAACACGAGACAAAGAGAAAATTCACTCGTTCTTGACTGAATAACTTTTGTAACTATATTTGTAATGTTAATTTTTTTTATAAAGCACAATGTTATTTTACATTTTATTACTTAAAACTGGGGCTGTGCAAAGATTAATTACGATTAATCGCATCCAAAGTAAACGTTTGTGTTTACATAATATATGTGTGTGTGCTGTGTATAATTATTTTGTATATATAAATACACACACATGCATGTATATATTTAAGAAAATGTGTTATTCATATATAAAATATTTATATATAATATAGATTATGTATTTATATATATATATATATATATACAGTATTTACGTGCAAATAATTCTTAAATGTATAGATGCATGCATATGT
>JARWKJ010000014.1:38685620-38838120 GCA_029959095.1 Rhinichthys osculus
CCATATATTCATGTATATTATGTAAATGCTTTTAAACAAGAATAAGGTGTAGTTTTTTTTTTATTTGAAGCACAATTATACTGTATATAAAAATATAAATCTTTTTTTAATTTTTTTATTAAAGTGCTGTTTTTACATTGTTCAAGTTAGGGCAGGATATTGACACAAATTTCACAATTCGATTTAATATTGATTATATTGGATATCAGGTACAGTACATGGCAAATTTTCTCAAGAAAAACAAATCTCAACTAATGCTGTAAACTGGGAGTCAGTTGTAGCCTATAGGCTTCATTAGCCTACTATAATATTGAAGGTAAAAATTACCTAATTTGTACACAAACACCTAAATTACACTTTTTTTTATTATAATAAAGTTATATGAAATATAAACATTTAAATGGTGGCTGCATAAAAACTTGCCAGATTTTTTTCAAACAACATGCATTAAATATTGAAAAAACATAAAAAATTATAATGAATATGTAATATGGTGCATATATTAGGCACAATGCTCCTCTAGAGTTAATTTTTCTAGCTAGCTAACGAGTTTATGGGCACTGGATATGTTTTTTCTGAGGTAAATGTGGCGTTACATTACATTGTTTACAAGCGTTTTACTGACGTCTTTCCACGGTTGAAACACCGATTGAGCGATTCCATGTGAAAGATACGGATTTTGATAAGTTGTACTCTATCTTTTAACACACTTTCAGATGCTCGTTCATGTTTATTTCGCGCTGTAACTGGTATTATTAAGGCGGAAGAGGAGATCATGTGCGCCGCGCTGCTGCTTCTCTTGAGCTGAACTGAGCCAGAGCGATCTCACGCCACAGCGTCAAAACACTATTTATGTTTTTGAATTTCGTAAGAAAATGGACCTAATTTGACATCTGAGACTTTGTTTCATATCAATAGTAACAAAGCACAAAGATTATTGTGATTTATTGGATGGGATGCTCGCTACAATGTTCCATTCATTCATCAACTGAAAACAGCATAGCCCAACGGTTCGTAAAAATCAATGAGAATCGAGAAATCAATATTTTTACCTAGTTCAAGTAGCCTACATTTTTAAAAGTTTCTTCGTCGTCTGTTTTCCTGCGTTTATTTAGCTGATGCTGCTGATTGCCGTAACTGATTCTCTGGTGCTCAGGTGACAGGTCGCAATTTATTTCAATCACACTGCACGGAGCATTTTAGTCCTACAGGAACATCTGAACCACAACCAATCAGAGGCAAAGACCCACCCAATCTCTATCTCTGATTGGTTTAGACCACGATATGATCCAACCATATCGTGAGAGGCAGCGGATGCGATTGCGATCATGCGAGAACGTTAGGTGCACTGGTGCGACCTAGGAAAAATTCTTGTCGCACCCTTACAAATTTTGGTCGCATGTGCGACCAAATTGGTCGCACTCTAGAGCCCTGTGTGTGTATTCGGGTTCTGTTGTGGATCCGCGTTCAGTGCCGCTGCTGACGTGTGTCTGGTGTGTGTGTGTGTGTGTGTGTGTGTGTGTATTCTGGTTCTGTTGTGGATCCGCGTTCAGTGCCGCCGCTGACGTAAGACGCTGCTGACGTGTGTCTGGTGTGTGTGTGTGTGTGTATTCGGGTTCTGTTGTGGATCCGCGTTCAGTGCCGCTGCTGACGTGTGTCTGGTGTGTGTGTGTGTGTGTGTGTGACGTAAGACGCTGCTGACGTGGGTCTGGTGCGCCCGAGCTTCGTTTACAGTCTGAGGAAGACGCACGCTGGAAACAAAACAATCTTCACAAACATGTCTAAGGATTTCCACACAGAGGAAGACTTGCATTTTTTTGCCCAGCCATATTTATTTGAACCCGAATACACACACACACACACACACACGTCAGCAGCGGCACTGAACGCGGATCCACAACAGAACCAGAATACACACACACACACACACACACACACCAGACACACGTCAGCAGCGTCTTACGTCAGCGGCGGCACTGAACGCGGATCCACAACAGAACCTGAACACACACACACACACACCAGACACACGTCAGCAGCGTCTTACGTCAGCGGCGGCACTGAACGCGGATCCACAACAGAACCAGAATACACACACACACACACACACACACACACACACACACACCAGACACACGTCAGCAGCGTCTTACGTCAGCGGCCGCACTGAACGCGGATCCACAACAGAACCGGAACACACACACACACACACACACACACACACACACCAGACACACGTCAGCGGCGGCACTGAACGCGGATTCACAACAGAACCGGAACACACACACACACACACACACCAGACACACGTCAGCAGCGGCACTGAACGCGGATCCACAACAGAACCGGAACACACACACACACACACACACACACACACACACCAGACACACGTCAGCGGCGGCACTGAACGCGGATCCACAACAGAACCGGAACACACACACACACACACACACACACACACACACCAGACACACGTCAGCAGCGGCACTGAACGCGGATCCACAACAGAACCGGAACACAATACAATGCTGAATAAAGTCCTAGTTTTTGTTATTTTTGGACCAAAATGTATTTTCGATGCTTCAACACACTCTAACTAACCCACTGATGTCACATGGACTACTTTGATGATGTCTTTATTTCCTTTCTGGACAAGGACAGTATACCGTACACACATTTACAATGGAGGGACAGAAAGCTCTCGGACTAAATCTAAAATATCTTAAACTGTGTTCTGAGGATGAACGGAGGTCTGACGGGCTTGGAGCGACATGAGGGAGAGTCATTAATGACATCATTTTCACTTTTAGGTAATCTAACCCTTTAAGAACATCAGAGTTCATGTTAGATCTGTCTTGAATGATTTGTACGTTTATACATACGGAGGTTTCATTTTTACCTCCATAAACCTCATTTTTTTTAAACCCCTAAACACTTTAAAAGAGAAATTTCAGATGCAGAAGTGTGTTTTTGCCACTAACCATCAGATCATTAATCTAAACAAGTGCAGCAACACTATTCCAAACCAGAAATCTTCAGGCCTTTAAATATGGTTTCTGCTGAACGCATATATTATTTGTATTTATTTCTCCTGACCAGTCACATGGCCAGCAGTCGCAGCAGTATGAATCTGTGTGTGGTTTGACTAGCACACATGTTTGGTTTCTGGTGTTGCAGTGCATGACTCTGAGCCATGAAATCACGTCTCGCTCCAGCCTGCCCATACGCTTCTTTAGGAAATGCTTTCTGCATGTCTAGTACGTGTGTGTGTGTGTGTGTGCTTGAGCGAGTGTGTAAATAATAATAAACAAATTGCAAGCATAGATAAATACAATAGAACAAAGACAGATGAAAGAAGCAGTGCTATTCAGGGAAATTAACTATTCAGGTACAGACATTCAAATTTAAAATAATACTATTAATTATATGAATCATATTTAATTTATACAGTTAAGACTATGCAGTTTATCTTTGTTAAAGCTACAAAAGTGTTTCTCTTTCATTGTTTGATTAACTTTGGCGACACAAACAGTTGCGGGTATATTGGGCTGCTGTCACTTTAAGAGGAATGCACATATCCAATACCATGCATACGCTTTCTTTCTCTGTTTACAACTCATAACCGACTGCGTTTATGAGGAAACTCGTTGAGACGGGCTTTTTTTTTTTTTTACTTAAATTTCCGTGCACATGTCCGTTCAAGCACAAATAGATTAAAAAAAAGGGAAGGGATCTGGTGTTCACGAACTTCACGTGCTGTCTGTGCGCACACAAAAGTCCCAGTCTTTTTGCACTTGATGTTTAGGCTCAATCCCAATTCACCCCTTGCCCCTACCCCTCCGTTTTGCGCGTTCACGTCTAGGGGTAGGGTTTCCCGATTCTTGTTGAGATCGAGGGGTAGGGCGAAGGGGTAGGGCTACATAGCCCTCGAAACGGAGATTTTTCAGAGGCACACTCCAAAAGTTCGCAGAATACATCGCGAATCACCGGCTAGATGGCTTCACAAACGGTTAAACATTTAAATTTAGCTCCAGATGACACCACCGTGCACTTTATTTACTCTTATAATAATGATATAGTCATTTAAATTAAGAAATTGTATAATAAATTACCTTTCCGAAACAGAAAAGTCATACATTTCGAGGAAGGAACGTTATAAGCATCATGTTTCCTCAAAGTTAAGAGCAGCTGCGCTGATTGTCAGTCGCTGTCATGGAGAAATCCTGTAAAAACTCTGTAACGGCAGAGCCATCGCCGACGACTGATGACGTATCGGGTTCATGAAGGGTTGTTCCATTTCGCAGGGGAATATTTCAACCCCTTGGCCCTTGTAACTCTGTTTTAAGGGCCAAGGGGTACACTCGAAAACAAGGGGTAGGGCCAAGGGGTGAATTGGGATTGAGCCTTAACCCTTGTGTTATGTTGCGGGTCAATTTGACCCGTTTCGATTTTCAAGTTGTTGGAAATACTGGTTAACCTTTGTTTTTTTTCTTGATATTTTGTGACCTTTTCTCATTTATCATGATGAACATGCATGCAAAGTTTCAACATGCTGATGTGTTTTGACATATACAAACAAAATTACTGTTACGTTTGTGATGTTCGCGGGTCAATTTGACCCTCATAGACAGCCATTCAAAAGCAACTGTACAGACACAAAATAAAAACATTTATTTTCTGTATGTCAGGGCACTTCAACTCCAGTTCTAACGTGCAAGTGCATCTAAAAGTGCTCTAACCCTAACCAAACACACTTGAAAAAGATAAAATTACAGTGTTCAGAAATATTTGCAAATTACAGATGAAAATCTTTGTCAGACACAGATAGTAAAATAAGCTCTCATTTCAATATTCAAGATATCTAAAATACCTAGCTTTTAACCAAAACTTTTATGTAGGATTTTTATGTAAGCTTTTGGCAGCTTCACAGAGCCAAAAAATAAATAAAAAACATTTATTTGATTTATGTTTTTGTTATGTTTGGTTTCTCACTTCCCAGTGAGTGAATAATGAAAATAGGAAAATAGGTCTCAGGAAACTAGGGAAAGTTAACTTAGGAAAATGAAACATTTTCATTATACAGCCATTTTTATTTTGTTCAGTTACGATGTTCAAAGCATAAAATGTAAAAAAAAAAAAATTAAAAAAAAAAGGAAAAAAATCAGTATACTGTTTATTTTCCAATTTTGTCAAAACAAAACAGTTTTAACATTTTTTTTTTCTTCATAAATCATATTTTCAGATATAATGTTTTTGTAATGTTTGACAAATGTTGATATTAAAAGTTTACAGTTTGTATCTAAATCTTTGTTGTTTTTCATAGTGTGATTTTTGAGGAATTGTATTGAATCCAATTAGGGTCAATTTGACCCGGTCCATAAGGGGAGTACACAGAAATCGAACAGAACAAAAGGGTTAAAGCAACACCAAGGAACTTTTCCTCAGCGGTCGCCCTACAGGTTGGAAGCGGAATTGTCCATTACCGCTGTCGTAAATAATTTAGCCTACCAAATTATTGAAATTCAGGGAGGTATATCTTGATGACTGGATTGTTGACCGGGGGTGGCGGGTTGACTAGCTTTCGTGAGGCACACTCGCAAGGTCTCTCGCTCTCTCCCTCTCTGCCGTGCTCGCGCTGTATGTTATGTCTCGCATGCGCGCTCTAGGCATGTCTGCAATGGCCACAGACAATTTGAGGAAGTGGTGGGGGAAGTGACGTATGCCGTAAAGCAGTCGAGTTTTGTAGTTCTTTTTGTGCACGGGTTACTACCCGAAACCCGAAGTTACATAGTGCGAGTAAAAGCGATACAGACCACGTCAGGCTATGGCAGACGTGTCATTCAACCTATTGTAAGGCGATGTACCATCACAAGGGTCTTGGAAATATATTATGAAGGTTGAAAAGTTCCATAGTGTTGCTTTAAACTGACAGGACTTAAAAACACATGAAAATGATCAATTGTCACTCTATGATGGCTAAACTTTGCAATTAATCCGCGAATCACAAGCGTTATGGACCGGGGAGCAGCTGGGCTGATCAACAACGAAGTTCAAACCCTAAACTACATCTACTATCGCGGATGCGCACAACGCCATATCAATGCTAAAACAATACATCGTGCAGCCCTACTTGAGCGTGTGTGTGTGTGTGAGAGCTAGAGATTGCATTGTCAATGAATGTCCTCACAAAAATAGATGTACAAAAATGTGTGGTCTTCTGCTTGTATGCATTGGTTCTGGCTTGCCTCATTAGTGTGTGTGTGTGTGTGTGTGTGTGTGTGTGTGTGGTCAGTATTTGTTCTGGGCTTGTGCGCTGCTCACCAGCTCTACTGTTTCAGGACGCTCCACTCTCTGACTGTACGGACTCTATTGATGGCATTGACACTTCAGAGAGCTTTAGTCCTTCTAGGTCTATTCGAAAGGTACATCCTGCGATAATCCTGTAATGTTTGATAACATCAAACCACACACAGTTTCAATACTCTCTCGCTTTACATTGAGGAAAAAACATTCAGGGCCTTTTGAGTCTGCACTGATGAACTCAAAACCAATGTCAGATGTGTATTGATACTAATTATTTGACACAAACAAGGCAGTGAGGATCCAAAAGTACATCCAATATTATACCTTCAGGTCACATTTCCCCATTTGTTTAGTCTATATTTTTAATGTTTTCTCACGTAGTTTTTGTGGTCAACGTGATATTTGTGAAAAGATGTATTTGAAATGTTTTACTAGCTGCAGGAGAAACAAATGTGTACTTTTATCCCTCACAGCCTGGTTTTTGTTAGTTGCAATAAATGTTGCATCCTTTGATTAACGTCTTAACTGGGATTTGAGTTTCAACAATAATAAGACTTTTATAATAAAAGGTGAATACCAATTTAAGTGGCATACTTGAGCTTTATCTTCTATCATTCTTTATACTTTTTCATTACAAAAAAACAGCATCTAGTTCATCTTAAACTCTAATTGGAGACATTTATGAAGAGTGTCCCACTAGTATTCACTCTATTTAATATCATTTATAAGAAACTAAATTTGGTTCTATATTTCATTGTTAGAAAGATAGGAGTGCTTAAACGGTGTTGTTGTGTTGTCCTCTTTTGGCCTGCAGGGGGAGCTAGTCACCGCATCTAAAGCCATCATTGAGAAGGAGTACCAACCGCGGGTCGTCATCAATAAAACTGGGCCAAACCCCTTCAACAAGTTCACAGACCAGGATCTGGAGGAGTATCGCAAGGAAGTGGAGTTCAAGCAGAAAGTCCCAGAAGGTAAGAACACTACATATCAACACACACACACACACACACTCCTCGCAGAAACTGATGCGGATGCCGAGAACGCCCTGTAATGCTGCTGTAAGTCCTCCTGATGAGTCTCTGCTTATGAGTTGGGACGTCAAGAAGTAAAAAATAACTAAAATGATTTCGGTCTGGACAAAATGTTTTACACTAGCTTTTTGTCTCATAAAATGAGTTAATTAAAAATAAAAATAAAAGATCACCACCCCCCATATACTAATGTTCAAAAGCTTGGGGTCTGTAAGATTCAGAGTCTCTTCTGCTCTCCAAAGCTGCATTTATTTGATCACAATATTAGTGTTTTACTGCATTTTTGGAGTATTTGCACTATTTAAATATGTGAATATATAGTAAAGTGTAATTTTCAGCATCATGACCCCAGACTTCAGTGTCACATGATCCTTCAGAAATCACTCTTATATGATGATTTGCTGCTCAAGAAACATTTATGTGGAAACAGTGATACATTTTATTCATCAAAGAATCCTAAAAAATACAATGTTCTAAAGAACAGCATTTATGTGAAATATAATCTATTATAACATTATAAAATGTCACTTTTGATCAATTTAACGCATCTTTGCTGAATAGAACTATCAGTTTCTCACAAAGATATAAATCTTACTGTCCTCAAGCTATTGAACAGTAGTGTGTGTATATATTATATATATATATATCTGTTTTGATAAACCCTTTGTAAATTCTTACTTGTAAATGTGGTCTGAAAGCATGAATTGATGTGCTCATGCTTTTTTTAAAAATGTTTTTTAAATAAGTAATGTTGTCTGAAAAAAAACATCTACCTGTTGACCAACTCAGGAGCGCAAAGTTTATGAATTATAGCAATGGCATTTAACCCTGCACGTGAATCCTGCAGCCCAACAGCGCCCCCGCAGGTCAGGAGAGAAACTGTTGTATTGCATTTAGCACAGGTGGAAGAGTCGGGCTCGGACGTCCCACAGGAGGATCCGAGGGCCACCGCGGCCCCGCCGCCCTCCATAATCCCCAGCCGCGGCACTGAATCTGGGGGCCCGTCGGGTCACGACACCCCGGCGGATCCTCCAGGATCCCCTCAAAAGGAGTTTCACTCTGCGGTTCTGAAGGCTCTGGGCTGTGAGCCGGAGCGAGACGGGACGCCTGCAGGTACCCCTGCATCTGCCTGAGGAGGGCCTCTCTTTCTGGGGTGTATTCTGACTTTGCTGGGCTCTTTCTTTCTTTCTGCCTTTTGCTGTCCCCTGGTTTCAAACCTTGGTGATCCGACATGCTTTGTTCTCGCCCCAGCCTGCGTCCCATAAACCCCCTGCCCTGGATCTGTGGATCCAGACCCTCGTCAGCTCTTCCACTCGTAGTCCTGGCCTGAAATCAGCTCCTCCTCGCTGTCCTCTCCACTGGGATTCGCTCCTCTGCTTGTTGGGGTTTATTTGGATTCTTGTACTAATAAACCTGGCGGTGGCGTCTCTGAATTTCAACTGAGATTTGAGTAAATGTGGATGTGCTGATGGTGAAAATCCTCCTAATGTCCTGTTTCTTGGTTCTTCAGTGGTTTTTTCAGTGGTTTTTCTTTTTACTTTACAATGCAGATGGATTTTACTGTTATAATAGCATTAATGCATTTGGAAAGAATCAAATACTAAATAGTGTGTATCAATATACAGTTTCTTAATATTTTAAATTAGTGGTTTTTTTATATATATTATCCGTTGTCATTTTAAATTTATTTTATTGTATTACTATCCATTTTAATTTTAATTAAAGTTTTAGTACTTTTTTTGTATTTGTTTTTTAGTGTACGGATTTAGTTTTTATTAATATTTTAAATTGGTGTTTATTTTTTATATTATCCATTTTCATTTTAGTTAAGATTTAGAACTATAATATACATGGATAATAAAAACCTAATAAAAATTATAGAGACTAGAGATTAAAAAACCTAATAGAATAACAAACACAACAAAGTTTTTAATCTCTATAGGTTTTATTCATTATTATTATTTATATTTGAGTTTCAGTTGTTTTAGTATATCAGCTTAAACTAAACAACAAGATGAAAACACAAACTGAAATAAAACTATATATTTTTCTATATATATAGTACTTTTTTTGTATTTGTTTTTTAGTGTATGGATTTAGTTTGTATTAATATTTTGAATTGGTGTTTATTTTTTATATTATCCATTTTCATTTTAGTTAAGATTTAGAACTGTAATATACATGGATAATAAAAAATTATAGAGACTAGACATTAAAAAACCTAATAAAAATTACAAACACAACAAAGTGTTTGTAATTTTTATTAGGTTTTTTTAATCTCTATAGGTTTTATTCATTATTATTTGTTTGAGTTTGAGTTGTTTTAGTATATCAGCTTAAACTAAACAACAAGATGAAAAAACCCAAACTGAAATAAAAGTTTTTCTATATATATATTTCATTTTATTTTAGTTAATGTTTATTTTATTTCAAGCAATGAAAAAAAATGTCTTATGGTTCTAGTTTTAGTTAACGATGATCAAGTCAGACATTATCAGACTTGCATGGAATATATTTAGCCAGTTTTTATCCACCTTATTCCTGCGCCCCATGATGCTTTGCGCAAATTATGATTGTAACTTCCGTTAAGCTGTAAACAATCAGTGAAAGGCTCGCTCTATGAACGCAATACGTTAAAGTGTCACAGTGAGATGACATTAATCGACTCACCCTTCACCCATCGAACATTAAAATGAAATTTAAAAGTTTAAAAGAATCAACAAGGCACTTTCAACAGACCAAAAATAGCCCCAAAAGCACGAGTCTTTGGTTAAATATCACTGTAGTAGGCAAATATATCTCTGTATTGTATAACAAGCCTTAATCAAAAATGTTCATTAACTTCAGCATTACGTGACACTATATCAAAGTGATTTCCGTCATTTTGACAGATTATAAATCGCAGTTACCTGTGAAAACAAACCTGGAAAGAGACGTGAGGATTTGAGGAGAACAACGAGAGATTCTTCCTGCATCCAGTGAATTATTAATGGAATATCCTAAATTATATGCGGGAGAACAGACCACAAATGTGCCGTATATGTTGTCCTTTTTCATACTTTTACAGCGGATCGCAAAGAAAAAAAAGAAAAATCATCATGAGGAAAAGATACAGCGACTGAAAAGAGCTCTCGCCGTAGATATTCTTGATATAACATGTCACGTTAAAATACCAAGTATGACGTTATTCTCATGATGTCTGAAAATAAATCATGAAGGAAAATCGGATCAGGTTTATTTGTAGGGCAACCTTATGATTTAAAATGATTCGTTTCAGCCTTTTTGAATGGAAGTTCCCTGCCACCCTTAATTCAAAACGCAGTGAGGTCCTCAGGAATAAGGCGGATGATCTTTTGTATATGCGTTTTACCATATTTACATGTATATTATCCATCAATCAATGTGTAAGAAATGTTGGATTTGGTCTTTTTTTGTAGCATGTCACTTACTTTGCTTGCTGTTTTCGCAGTGTTGTGATGTCAGATCTGTGGTTTGGGCTTCCTGGTGAGGACTGGACTGTAATAATGCGTGTGCTGTTTGCAGGTCAGACTGCGGAGGTTGAAGATGGTCCAGTTCCCAGCAGCACCTGCACCCCCCCGAGCTCACCTGTGCGTGTGGAGGAAGGTACGTCTGTCCGCTCACACAGGCTCTCTCTCAGCATGAGCTGGCCAATGTCTGTCTGTATGTTTGGTAATTAACATTTTTAGGCATTTATTGCTGTTTGTAATAACAGACCAAAGGGCATCATTGATGTTTGGTTCATTTACCCCCCCACATCTTCAAAATAAATTGGCCTGACACTTTCAGTTTGGTTTTTGAACAGCTGATTTAAATCCGTTTTAATCGAGGATTAATGACAAAATCATAAACAAAGTCTTTATTTTAAATCCAATTATTTTATTTCACACTCTTGGAGTTTCTGTTAGCTAATCCTTTTTTTAATCTTGTATTATTTTAATCATATTTAGTTTTTATTTTACCCTCTTGGTCTTTATTACAATGGATTACACCCATGTCATCCAAATAGGAGCTCTTGTATTGAGATTACGTAAATAAACAAGGCTTTATAGTGTTTATTTATAGGATGCACCAAAAATTTCACCTTTTTGACATTGACACCAATAGATGATGATTAATTTATGAACAATAGGCCGATATTAAAAATAACTTTAAATGTAAAATAACTTTTCACATTTTATGCAAGCATGTTTTATTGACAAATTTCACCAGTGTTATTTATAACCAGTTATATAGCTTCTTTTTTTTAAAATTAGTTTTCATGTTAAATTTAGTTTTTTTTTAAAATTGGTCTTTTTATGATGTGCTTTTGTCATTTTTTAAAATATTGCTATGTAGGTTTAATTTATTTTTTATTTCAGTAATAGTTTTAACATTTTCAGTTTATTGCCAAGCAACATTTCACATTTTTCAACTAATATTTAGATTTTATTTTATTTCAGCTTTATTTCAATAGTTTTTATTTTAGTAAACGATATTATCCCTGAATTGCACTCGTTCTCCTTATGATATAGTCACTAGTAAATCATGTCGTTCTAGTAAAGTCATAGTATTTTGTAATGGGCCTGGATGTCAAAATAAACCTCAGATTCGTATAATCTCACAGTCACGAGCTGTGACGTAGCAGAACGTCCCACTGATATATTAACCCAGATCTGTCTCTTTAAACTCAGGTGTAATCCGACATGAGAAATGTCTTGTAAATCACCCATCTTAAATGTTCTCACTCACCCTTCATGCTCATTTCTCCGGGGTCTTTAAGAATGGCTCGGCAACCATTCTTTACTTCTGGTGGCCTGTGTGTCTCTTTACGGTTTCTGTTCATTTCTTTTTAATTTAACCCGGTGGCTGTGATTTGATCTGCATAGACATTCTCTCTCTACTTGTGCTTTTTCTTCTTCGTGGCTGCGTCACAATCAGGAGATGGAAATGCAAAAGAGTACCTGTTACCATAGTAAGTACCTCACCTCCCCCCGCTTGAGTTTGCTGCACGGCTTCACTGGATCTCACTCCTCCGCTGTCTAACTCATCTCCCTGTCCTCTGCCTCTGGTTTGTTGTGAGGGATGGTTTACGCCGCTCAGCTCCAGTCAGTCGTACGCCAGATTACGGAAGTCAAATGGGTTGCAAATGGCATTTGAAATAACGTGAAACTGCATTTGTAATGCATTTATCTTCTATAATGTGACCGATTTTATCCATCAGGATTTGAGTGGACTTTGACATATACATTTCCTGCATTTGTTAATTTTAATGAAAGATTTTAAAGTGCCCCTATGCTATTCCTAGTTTTGTTTTAAAGGTCTCCTACAATACATGCATCCAAGGTAAAAAACAAAAAAGTTTTCTCATAATATATATTGCATATCACCTAATTTCGCAAAGAGTCTGAAACCGATTCGTCCGTAGATTCAGTCTCTCTAAACCCCGCCCTTCTGAGAGTTGCTCTCCTCTGATTGGCCAGAAACCCAACGCTCATTAGCATATCTGACTCTCAGCTCTTGCTCAGCACGTGGCGTGGGGTTTACCGTATCAATCTCATCAAAGTGGATTTGCTTTGTCAGCAGAAAACAGCGTCTTCTCGACACAAACAACACGAACCAAACTCTCCCAGTCTCAGATACTCTAGTGTTTGAGGGCGGAGCTAAGAGACGCTGTTCAGCCAATCAAAACCATAGGCTGGCATTATGCAAATTTGTCACAGGAAGTGGCTTCGGAATTATTGACGACTCATTTCAACAGTTCAGAATCGATTCGTTCTTTTAGGAGACGATAACTTTATCTGCATAAAGTTTGATCTTTAAAACTTTGCAAACCTTTTACACTCACAAACGGCTTTATTACACAATATTCGAAAAAGCATAATAGGGGCATTTTAAATAAAAACAAGTGAACCTGTTAGACTATGACGTTATTGATTAATTTGACTTTACCTTGCTTTCCTTTATCTTATTATTATTATTATTATTATTATTATTGTAGATGTAAAAAACCCTGACGGATGATGTGATTTCAGGAAATGATGTTGAACTGTCTGGAGTGCGGTGAGATCATGCTATAGCAACAAATCTTTCCCTAGAAACTTCTACACTCCTTTCCTACAAACTTTCCTCTTTCAACCTTTATAACAATAGCAAAGTTCTTTAATATGCCAATCCAGTATTGCTTTAGCAGAACAGGTAATGTATGAATATGACGCTTCTGGTGTGAATAATGTCTTCAACATCTCTTCTATTGCTCAGTTTATGACTGTGAAACGCTGCTGTGTGGTTTAAAGCGTGAGGTGGTTATAGATATCAGAGCGTTACATATATGTGTGTCTTTATTACTGGTGTTTGTTTGAGAGATGAAATATCTCTGGAAATATGAATGTGGCATTTATAAATGTGTGTGTTATGTCAGTGTATGTGAGGATCAGAGTGTGTGTTTCGCCGCATGAACTGGATCGCTGCTGCTCTGATGTTTCTGATGGAGACTAAAATAACTGAATAATATATATTAGGATTTATTGAGTGACAGATATGCAAATTATAGGACGAGATATGCAGGTTTTACTGTATTAAGAGATTAAATCTGCTTTTAATGGTCTTTAATAGTTTGCAGATAGGGATGTCAATGCTTAGTCGATGAATAATTCGAAAAATTATTTGATTTTAACAATAATTTATTTAAAACAGTTGTAAATGTAAATCAAAGTAGTGAATTAAAACAAAACCGATATCAATATTATATATTAAATTTAGTTTATCTACATAATGTACATTAAAATATGTATTATATTGTATAAAACTAATATTGTAATGGTGCATGAAACAAAATTTAATGTATGCATACTGTATAAATATAGAAAATATGATTAAAATTGTAATACTCTCATTTATTGAGAATATATATATGTATATATATAAAATTGATTAATCGCATGTAACATAAGTTTAATATATTATATATATATATATATATATATATATACACACACACACACACATTGCATACATTAGATCCGATTAATCGTGATTTGTCGATTTGACAGCACTTTTATATATATTCTCAATAAATGAGAGTATTACAATTTTAATCATATTTTCAATATATTTTTTAGTTTATCTACATAATTTACATTAAAATATTTATTATATAAAACTAATATTGTAATGGTGCATGAAACAAAAATGAATGTATGCGTACTGTATAAATATATTCAAAATATGATTAAAATTGTAGTACGTGATATATTTACATATATGCTGAGATATATATAATATATATATATATATATATATATCAGCATATATGTAAATATATCATGTACACTTTTTTTTAAAGCATACATTTTTACTATTGCTTTTTCTATTTTACTAAATATTAAAATATTTTCATATTTTAAAACTGAGATCCCTATTTTGCAAACTAGGCACAGTTTTTCAGGGTTCACTCTGAAATTGGTTGCTCTGTTTGTCCAGTACATCTAGTTTTTGTTAATTAGGTAATTGCATCGGGAAGTGTTTCATGATGCAGCAGTTTGCTGATAAAAGCTTAAAGATCAGTGTGTCTGGAGATCAGCGTGTGTGTGTGTTTCTGGAGATCAGTGTGTGTCTGGAGATCAGCGTGTGTGTGTGTGTGTCTGGAGATCAGTGTGTGTGTGTCTGGAGATCAGTGTGTGTCTGGAGATCAGCGTGTGTGTGTGTGTGTCTGGAGATCAGTGTGTGTGTGTCTGGAGATCAGTGTGTGTCTGGAGATCAGTGTGTGTGTGTGTCTGGAGATCAGTGTGTGTGTGTGTCTGGAGATCAGCGTGTGTGTGTGTGTGTGTCTGGAGATCAGCGTGTGTGTGTGTGTCTGGAGATCAGTGTGTGTGTGTCTGGAGATCAGTGTGTGTCTGGAGATCAGTGTGTGTGTGTGTCTGGAGATCAGTGTGTGTGTGTGTGTGTCTGGAGATCAGTGTGTGTCTGGAGATCAGTGTGTGTGTCTGGAGATCAGTGTGTGTGTCTGGAGATCAGTGTGTGTGTCTGGAGATCAGTGTGTGTGTCTGGAGATCAGTGTGTGTGTCTGGAGATCAGTGTGTGTGTCTGGAGATCAGTGTGTGTGTCTGGAGATCAGTGTGTGTGTGTCTGGAGATCAGTGTGTGTCTGGAGATCAGTGTGTGTGTGTGTCTGGAGATCAGTGTGTGTGTGTGTCTGGAGATCAGCGTGTGTGTGTGTGTGTGTCTGGAGATCAGCGTGTGTGTGTGTGTCTGGAGATCAGTGTGTGTGTGTCTGGAGATCAGTGTGTGTCTGGAGATCAGTGTGTGTGTGTGTCTGGAGATCAGTGTGTGTGTGTGTGTGTCTGGAGATCAGTGTGTGTCTGGAGATCAGTGTGTGTGTCTGGAGATCAGTGTGTGTGTCTGGAGATCAGTGTGTGTGTCTGGAGATCAGTGTGTGTGTCTGGAGATCAGTGTGTGTGTCTGGAGATCAGTGTGTGTGTCTGGAGATCAGTGTGTGTGTGTGGAGATCAGTGTGTGTGTGTGGAGATCAGTGTGTGTGTCTGGAGATCAGTGTGTGTGTGTGGAGATCAGTGTGTGTGTGTGTGGAGATCAGTGTGTGTGTGTGGAGATCAGTGTGTGTGTGTGTCTGGAGATCAGTGTGTGTGTCTGGAGATCAGTGTGTGTGTGTGTGTCTGGAGATCAGTGTGGTTTTGCAGGGATTTTATGGTCAGTTTCTCAGAAATGCTATTTTCACGCTTCATAAATGAAGAGCCAGAGTGTTGAGCACTGAATTTCCCGCTGGGCGGTTTCCATGCCGTGAGCTGATCGACAAACTCACTGTGATCTTTCCCCTCGTCCTCCACAGAGGCACATCAGGAACAGACGTCTAAAGACGACAGTGACGCCGCCACTTTAAGACAGACCCTCCCCGATCTGACCCCCGATGAACCCTTCGAAGCCGCCGCCCTCCCCGCAGAAGACCCCGCCCCCAAACTGACTGACTCCGCCCCTCAACAGGAGGGGGAGGAGCCTGTCGCAGGCGATGATGCGGCTGGTGACCATGGCAGCGATGAATCACCAAACAAATCCCCTTCAAAGAAGAAGAAAAAGTTTCGCACCCCGTCTTTCCTGAAGAAAAACAAAAAGAAGTCTGAAACCCAGTGAGGAAGCTTGGCAATACCTTTCTTTAAATCGATTTATTTTGTACTGTGTCTGTTCACATTTAGTGCGTCGACCTTTTTATTACATTTTTATTCTTTTAGCAGTTGTGGCTGAGCGCTGAAGTGCACTTTACGGCAAAGTGCGGCTTGTTAATAAGCATGATCATCAGTCATCATCTCTGTTTTTATATAGAAGAAAAATGAATATGAATAACCACTATATAATGTATTGGAATGTATCAAATGTAATAGAGAAAAATTAATTCAAGTTGAAGTTCCTCCTGGTGTTAAATTAAGATCTTTACTCCGCTGCATGTTTATAGTTTTTCAAATCATGTCTATAAACGCCTAAAAAACCGAATGATCTGGAGTGAAAATGCCTCATTTAATCCAGCAGTTTCACCTGACCAGGTTTACAAGAGTGTAAAACATGCCTATGATCATATTCTGATCAGCTTAAATTTGTTTTTGGATGGAAATCGACTCGTTGAATGAATTTTTGTAATGGACATGCAGTGCGAGGCATTGAGGGAATCTCACAAAACCTGTACGAACGTGTTTCTGTCTCACATTTCTGCCCAAAATCAAATAAAACAAACAAAAAAATTGTTTTGGATTGTGAAATTTTCATTTCAAATAATCAAATTCCCCCTAATTCCCATTTAATTCAAAATGACTGCGAAAAAAATATATTTTTGGCCTGAAATCAAGGAGAATTGGAGTCAAAACGTGTGTAATTGCAATGAAAATTGTTATAATTTCTTGTAATATTTGGATGTTATGTAAAAGTTTTGTGAGATTCGCCCCACAAAGATGCGTTTCTGTGGCTTTACATGTCGGCGTCTGTAACTAAACACAAAATACCTTTCGTCCTCCTGTGAAGGTTTGTTTTAAAACTGTGACTTTCATCCTGCAGTAATATGAATGACACGTTTGCTTTTGCTTTTATATATATATATATTTTGTAGTTATTTTTAGCTGTAGTTTATTTAGTTTCTACGAAGCCGCACATGACGTGGGGACAAAAATATGTATATCGTGGCCAAGAATGAACAATTAATTCCCATGACATACTAATACGTCCACTCATTTTAAGTAAATCATGCTCACAATATAATAATTAGTTCCGATATATATATATATATATATATATATATATATATATATATATTTGTCTGCATGTCATGTTCGGGGCTTCGTAAGTTTCATTCAAAACAAGTCAAGTAACTTTGACACTATCACTTGTCCTGTGTAGAGCATCACTAACTAATCATTATTAAAGTTTCAAACAGCCACTGATGATTATGATTATGATGATATATGTGCGTGTTCTGGATTGGTTTACAGATGTCTGGTGTGTTTTCACACACACACACACACACACACACTCCTGCGGTGTGTGTCTTTAGTAACACTGAAAGTTTTCACTCAACCATCCTGAATAACCACTGGTAAAGCAACACGCTTCGAGATGGACGTCTAAATACTGAATCTCACAAAGAAACGTCTCATTCATATTTCAACCCAAATTTAAAAAAAGAAAAGCATTATTTTTTGCGAATAGAAAATGATCTATTTTTAAGACCCTTAAGATTTGATCCTGAAATCATGGCCATAATGCAAAAAATATCCATTATACAAAAATTGGTTGTTTATTAAAAAGTAGTGCAACACATACTTACTTTATGTATTACAGAACAAAATATTGTATATTTGTATTTCAGTAATGACATTTTTGAAGGAAAAAATGTGCAAAAAATAGTGTTTTGTTTGAAAGTTGTCATTTTCATATTCGTTCTGTTGGTTTTGAGTTGAATTATGACTTGTGTGTTTCTTTGCAGTTTCCTGAGATTCATCTGTTCTTGAATGAATAACCTGTGAACAATTCTCTATAACAAATTAAAATGTATAATAATAATAATAAGGCAGAAAGGAGTGAAATACTAACAATGTTTAACAGCGTCTGGGCTTGTGCAGATCTGCCTTCTGGAGCGATGCGACGCAGCTTTACACACTAAACTCTGAGTATCTGCGACTAACAGACTCAACACACGAGTTGCTGAAGGACCGCATGGCATTATGGGCTTCAGCTTGTGTTTGAGCTTCTCTGTTGATGTTCTTCTCAGCCGGTCTATTGATAACATTACTAAGTTAGATGGTTTTATTTGAACTCTTCATTTCCAGTTTCTGTTGAATCTATAAATGCTGTTCTTCTTTTTTTTCCAAAAGCAATTGTATGTAATACAATTTTAAAACCACAATACTTTTTTTTTTTTCATGGTACTGTTTATTTTGCAACCATGAATAAAAATCCATCTTTAAAAACAGACATGATTTGAAGATTCATTTTTATAAATTACAATACAATGCATATATATATAGTATGTGGGACGCCTCATACCAACAAATCCCTTGCATTTTTTGCATATTTGGCCAATAAATTTGATTCAATATTTGACCGTACACAACTTTTAGTAGTTGACTGTTATTAATAATATAGATAATGATACTATTGAAGCTGTAATGTGCAACCGCTATTGTAATGCTTATTTTGAGAATGTTATTAATCATATAATCTATTGTAAATTCAAATTATTATGGAAGCTTGTTTCCACCACAGAATAATAATTTAAAAAAAGGTAAGCAGTAATTAAAGTCCCCCTGTGGTGAAAATCAAGTTTTTAATGTTGTTTATGTCTATGTAGTGTGATCGTCAACCAGTGGATCTCTGAGCTGAGTGAGTGGAGGCGGGGCTCATTTGCATATTCATAGAACCGCACATACTAAATGAGGCAAGGGTGTCGAGTTACATTCAAGATATTTTAAGGCATGAAGACATTTTTTCAAGGAAAAAAACGTTTTTAACTGTAATTTTTGTGATCAAAGATGAGTTTTAAGGGATACAATTATTGACTAAAGAGGGAATTTAACGTTTTATCTCACAATGAGTTTACATTTTGCAATTCTGACTTACTAAAAGACTGACTTACTCTCCACCTACTGATGAACCCCGAGAGGTGTAATACTATACAGGTGAAACTAAAAAAAAAAAAATAATATCGTGCAAAAGTTATAATTTTGATGATTATGGCTTACAGCTTATGAAAACCCCAAATTCAAAATCTCAGAAAATTTTAATATAACATGAAATCAATAAAAAAAAGGGATTTAAATACAGAAATGTCGGCCCTCTGAAAAGTATAATCATGCATATGTTGTTATATACTAAATATATTAGTTTCACCTTTTAATTTGAATAACTGAAATACATGAACTTTTGCACGATATTCTAATTATTCGAGTTTCACCTGTAAGTCGTGGGGTTTTCAAACCTGTCCTGGACCGTCAGCACATTTTGTATTCCTCCCTTATTTGACACACCCACTTCAGTCTCTAATGAGTTGAACCAGGTGTGTTAGATGAGAGAGAGACAAATGTGCAATTTGAAAAACCCTGGTCTATCCTAACTTTAACTGAAACTTTAAGAATCTAAGAAAAATGGCGTCTTTTGCTGAGGAGGATTTATCTTGTCCGGTGTGCTGTGACATTTTTATAAACCCTGTTCTACTGTCATGTAGCCACAGTTTTTGTTCAAGCTGTATTCAGAGGGTTTGGGAAAATAAAACATTTAAAGAATGTCCGGTTTGCCGAAAAACATCTTTAAATGTTCGTACTCCAGTAAATTTGGCTTTGAGGAACATGTGTGAGAGTTTTCAACAGGAGAGAAGAGAGAAATCTGGATCTGGAGTCTGTAGAGATCACAACGAGAAGCTCAAACTCTTCTGTCTGGATGATCAACAGCCCGTGTGTGTGGTGTGTCGAGACTCCAGAAAACACACCGACCACAGATTCTGTCCTCTAGATGAAGCTGTCGCGGATAAAAAGGTCAGATAAATGTTTAAAACATTTGATAAAATCAAATATCAATATGTATTGCCAAACTTTTTCGCAATGACAAACTGATACTGGTGTGGGTTCATTCACAGAAACGATACAGACGGTTTTTTTTATCTGTTAAATTATGAAACCAAATAATATCAGATAAACCAAAGAGCAATTAATAAACTCAAATCTAAATTTGCTCAATTTGGAATTCAAGCCATAATCAGATTATAAATAATGCTAATTTTATGCTAATGAATAAAATGTTTACATTTTACATAGAATTATACCTCACAGATACAAAGCATAAATACTCAGAATAAATGCGTCTGATATTAAAATATTTCCTGCGTCACCATTTTCCTACTTATACTACACCCTAAAAGTAGTTTTTATGTGTGTGTGAAGAACGAAAACTTTTAAATGTGTAGCAGAAGAGTAAACTCAAGCTTTGGTGTTTCTGACGTCACAAACTACCTTGTAACCAATCAGATCAATGTGTGATTGTCAAAGAGTGGCTCTCTGAGCTGAGTGAGTGGAGGCGGGGCTCATTTGCATATTCATAGAACCGTGCATACTAAATGAGGCAAGGCTGTCGAGTTACATTCAAGCTAAAAAAAAAACTGTACAATATTTAATTTTGGTGGTCAAAGGTGAGTTTTAAGGGATAAAATAATTGACTACAGGTGGACTTTAAATTTAAAAGCAAAAACCTGAAAATAAAAACATTTAACAATGGACACCGTTTTTGTTTTCTTTCAGGAGATACTCAAAGCTTTACTGGAAGACTTACAGAAGGAACTGAGGATATCTGTGAATAGTGAACAGAATCTGTGTGAAACTGATGAAGATATTAAGGTTTGAAATAATCAATGTGATTAATGCAATTTTGGAGGTGTAGATTCTGATGTAGATCTAGTTTGGTCAATATTGTTGTCTCTAATTTCAGTTTCACGCTCAATGCATAGAGACTCAGATTATAGAAGAGTTTGAGGAACTTCACCAGTTTCTACATGATGAAGAAGCGGCCAGAATAACAGCACTGAGAGAGGAAGAGGAGAAGAGGAGTCAGAGGATGAAGAAGAAGATTGAAGAGACGAGCAAACAGATTTCATCTCTCACAATCACAATCAGAGCCATCGAGGAGCAGATGAAGACTGAAGATGCTTCATTCCTGCAGGTGTCAATTCATCTTCATTACTCTCCAGTTATATGAATGTCAATTTCAGAGATTTAAGCCAAACTCAGTTTTGCTGAATAATTAACATTTATTTTTTCTTTACAGAACTTTAAGGCCACATTGCAAAGGTTTGTGTTTGTTTCTCTCTGTGTTTCAAAACTCAAACCATCAGCATCTCTGACTCTTGAATGTTGTTTCAGAGCCCAATATCTTCCAGATCCAGACCCCAGTCCAAGTGTGGCGATCACTTTCACAGATCACCTGACCAACCTGAAGCTCAGTGTCTTACAGAAGATGCAGGACAATGTTGGTAAAAGTGAGAATGAGAGAACACAACCATGATTTCTGTGGTTATTTGGCTTAATGTGTGTGTGTGTGTGAGTGTGTATCTGTTCTCTCCCTTCAGCCTCAGACTTCAACATGATTCCAACATTTGGACGCTATCTGTCCAAAATAGGACCACTGCAAGAAGTAAAATATATGAAACGCCGGGGGATCAAGTTTGGATTGGATTTAAAAAAGAGCAAGGCTAAAGACATGTGGGAAAAATAATAAAATTTGATACAGAGAAACAAAGTTTCAGACTTTCTATTTTGTTTTTTAAGCACTTGAAGCTCTGAAATATTTTCACAAACTCTCATAGAAATGTATTAAAGGAGGGGTTACTTTTTTCTTTTTTTTTTTCTCATTTACATGTATATATTGACTCTTCAATAAAACAAAATTTACAACATCAGAGAAGGGTGAATTTAAATTTACCTTTAAAATAGAGGACATCTTGTTGAGTTAAAGGAGGAATTGTTTACAACTACAGACTGTCCACATACTCTCAACAGATAAATGATTTCTTTCTTAATGTCTATAAATTATAACTTTAAATATTGTAACTGGTTTCCAAACAAGTCTTTTTAGTTTAACAGAACATGTAAGTGTGAGCAGCTCTGTTCAGTTAAGAATACGTATATTTTCTCCACAAAGTAACAGAAATATTGAATTTATAATTCACCTGAGTCACTCACAGAGCCTGTAACTCACCGACCCTGTTATGGCTAACAGAAATGCTGTCTTCATAGAAAGGCTTCTAATATCTGCCTGTTCATAAGGTGCTGAACACAAACTGTCCCAACACCAATCGTAAATCCCACTGGGTACACACTACCTGTACTGGTGGCTTTAGCCATACAGCTCCTTTAAGATAAGCCACCACTAGCCTATTTGCACCAATTGACACCTGCTCCATAGGATCCCGATAAGCAGACAGGGCAGGCTCAAACACTTAAAGTGTGGCTGGAGAACATCCAGTATCCAACAAATACTGCAGGAAGTTCCACTGATGGGGCAATCAACTGGGTTGAGAGCACGATCTGTGCACCAAGACACAAGTTTCCACTTACTGGCATAAGTACGATGTGTTGAAGGTGCTCTAGCACTCATAACCGTATTCCTTACTCACCCAGAACACTGATAGAGCACCCGCTCAACCCCAGGGGCCAGATGCACAGCTTCAGACTGTCCGGAAAGGGATGCCAGAGCCCAACCCAAGGCATTGCTGGGCAACAAGGAGCCACTAGAATGAGCCTGTGATGCTTCTCCTGCACTCGTCTCAGGACGGACCAAAGGAGTGGAATTGGGGGAAAGGCATAGAGGAGAAGCTCTGGCCATTCCTGGCCGACCCTCTTCCTCCTGCACTGAAAACCATAGCTTACAATGTGTCGCTGTCCTGCTGGCGAAAAGGTCAACGGGCGCTCCTCCAAATTGACTGAACAACTTCCTTGTGCAGACATCGTTCCCCTGGTCTCGGCTCCGAACGGGAAAGTATGTCCGCCACACTGTTGCAGCGATCGGGGATGTGAGTTGCTCTGACTGAAAGAAAGTGCTTGTTTGCCCACAAAAGAAGCCTTCTTGTCAATAGGAGACAGGATAGGGACGTGGTACCCCCTTGGTGATTGATTAAAAATACCATTGTGTTATTTATCCGTACTTACCAGAATGTGTCTCCCTGATAGTTCCTGCTTGAAATGTCTCGGGGTGAAAATACTGCCCACAGTTCCAGCAGATCGATATGAAAAGTCCTTAACGCTGGGTCCCACCTGCCCCGAATACCTCAGTTACCTCGTTTCCACCAAAAAAGAACTGGTTCGGAACTGGTGCTGGTTTAAAGTTGGTTCAACTTGCAAACCTTTTCAGAACCTGTTTGTTTTTCCACTGACTAGAGAGCCCAGCGAACGATGTTGTTACGTCACTGTGTACGTCGCCATACGTCTTCGCTTTCCCAGAAACGCTTGCGCCAACTTCGCTTGCCCCAACGTAAGCATGACGTGGTAAAAGAACGGTTCTAGTCCAGCAAAGAGTTGGTGCCGCTTTGGAACCAATTTTCCTGGCCGAGAACCGGTTCTTTCGAAACACAAAGAACTGGTTCGCAAGTAGGCACCGGCTCCGAACCGGCTCTCAAAATGCTTTGGTGGAAAAGGGGTAAGTGCTGGCAAAGTCCTCCCCACCCGGGAGGCATCCGTGGTCACCACCTCCCTGCGTGCTGGAGGAGAAATTGGCCCCTTCTCCAAAGTCTCAGATACCCCTTTTCCACCAAAAACGAACTGGTTCGGAACTGATGCTGGTTCAAAGTTGGTCCGGCGTTGGTTCAACTTGCGAACCTTCTCAGAACCTGTTTGTTTTTCCACTGACTAGAGCGCCCAGCGAACGACGTTGTTACGTCACTGTGTACGTCGCCATACATCTTAGCTAGAAACGCTTGCAAGTACAACATTACTTTGGGATTATCTCTAACTTGTGAACCAAGAAGGCTTTAAAAACAATTGAAATATGTAAGTCTTTTAATCTTTTCCTTTGATATGTAATCTTTTCTGATTAGTTATGTACTCCTGTCTTGTGTATTTTTTTTTCTTTACATTTATTTGTTCTATATTGTGACTGTTTTCTCCTTTGCTTACATAACGTTTTCAATAAAAAAATAAATTAAAAAAACTAGAAACGCTTGCGCCAACTTCAAGCATAACAATTACAATGGCGGACTACATCGTGTTTCTGCAAATGTTTCTCCTGGCTTTGCGATCCTATATTATGTCAGAAAATATGTTATCTAAACCCGCCCCCAGCCCCCGACGTAAGCATGACGTGGTAAAAGAACGGTTCTAGTCCAGCAAAGAGTTGGTGCCGCTTTGGAACCAGTTTTCCTGGCCGAGAACCGGTTCTTTGGCTGTTGAAACACAAAGAACTGGTTCGCGCGCAGGCACCGGCTCCGAACCGGCTCTCAAAATGCGTTGGTGGAAAAGGGGTAAGAGAGGCTGCAAACTGGTCATGACCCGAACCAGCGTGTGTCGATTGTGAACCGGTGACAAACGTTTGGCCATCAACCAGTGTTGGCCCGAACAAAGATGCAACAGGCCTAGCTGAATGACTGAAGACGCTGCTGTAAGAAGACCTGCCAGTCTTAGAAAGCTGATAAAGGGCAGCTTGCAATGGACCTGAAACTTTATTAAGTTGTCTGCAACACCTGCCTTCTGCTTTCCATGAGGGTTGCTCTCATTGCCCTGGAATCCAATCCCATGCCTAGAAAGCACACTGACTGACTTGGACTTAGGCAGCTTTTATGAAAATTCACCTCCAGACCCAAAGCAGCAACATGAGACAACAGACAACAGGTGAGTGTTGTCGACAGCTTGCTGAGGTGACCTGGCGCACAACAGCCAATCGTCCAGATATGGGAGGATCAGCATGCCCTCTCGTTAAAGTGGTTCCAGTGCCACGTGTGAAGACCCGGGGACAAAGAGAGACGCCGACTGGAAGAACTCTGAACTGGTAGGTCCTGTTCTAAAAAGTGAACTGAAGAAACCTTCTGTGGTGCGGGGCGATGGGCGATGGACTGCTACAGGAACCTGTCTGTTACTTACTGTATAACTTATTGCAGACTGATCTCATGAAATGGCGTATGTATGACACGCCAATTCGTATTTCCATTTTTGGCGTGCTATCAACACGCATAATCGCTTTTCAGCATGTTTATCAACGCCGTTGACTTAACGTTACATTACTGTATATATAAATATATGACCTACCCCAACCCCGTCCCTAAACCTACCCGTCACTGGGGTTAATACTATTTATGAGTCTTCCCCTACCATCCTAGTAAAAAAATGTCACTCCCCAGATGTAGATATACATTTTGCTTCGTTTCGCTCGGACATTTAACGGCGTAGACATACACGCAAAAGATGACGGTTCGTTTCGGCGTGGACATACACACGGATAAGGACATACACGCAGATAGCTCAAAACGCGTATATATAACACGCCACTTGACTTGAAAGTGGCGTGTATGTTTACACAAAAGTCATGATGTCATGTTGCTTATTGGTTGCATTGTAATTTGGATCTCGTCATCTGTCAAATTAGGATATTTGTTACTGAACTGCCCTGTATTTAAGCAACACATATAGATTTCTTTATTATTTAGATTTATTATTAATGTGTCTGATTTGCATTTTTGAGCATCTTAACGGCTGCTCCGCATGTGGTTTAGTTGGCACGGTCTGTGAAAGACTTCTTTGCTCTTTAACAATCAAAATAGTTCCAAACAAATGCCTTGTTCAAATGCCCACACTTGTGGGTCTTAGCACCCACTTGTCTACTTGCATGACATATTTCCCAAGTAGGCGTAAAGACTGCAAGTGTGTGTAGAACTTTTGATTACTCGATGGGACACACTTATAGTCTTGCAAAATAATGCAAGTGTTTACAGAGCTTTTATTTATTATATGTTCAATACTTTGCATTTTAAAATAAACTTTTACATGTATGTTCAGTAGTCGCTATGTAACTAACAGAAGACAAATTTAAAATTGTGGTGCTTCTAATTAAGTGATAAAAACAGTTGCACATGTTGTACAAAATAGGCCTACACATACCATATTCATCTTTGCACCAATAAAATGTGCAACACTTTGTTTATACTACCAAATTATATGTATCTAAATAATTTAAATTACAGTGAAATGTATTCCTCTACATCTCACGATTTCGGGGCACATGAGTTCCCGAACATAATACATGATGGGATATGCTTAGCCTCGAATACCGCTCCGAAGTGGTATTGGAGATAGTGTGGGTTTAGTGTGCATTAAGGGCACTGCACTTTGGCTTTTGACATGGGACTGTCTTACTGACTTACTTTCTGTCGAGTGCACGCGCTCTCAAGTGGCCAAGACCGCAAGTGTGGGTATGTGGACAAGGCAAAAGTCTCTGCAGGAACACGCGTTACTAAATTAATCTGGTGGAGTCAATGATCCACTCATAAAGAGCATTCGTTTTGAATGAATATTATATATAGCTACATATTGGTGTAGCCTATATCACCTCCTTATAACATGCATTGTATGCTTGTTATATTAATCAGAGTATAAAGGGACTCAAAACGGCCAGCCCACTCTGATAATGCAAATGAGTCGTCTTCCAAACAAAGAATAGAATAGAATAGAATAGCCTTTATTGTCATTGCACTGTAGAGGTAAAACGAAATTTTTGTGTGCTCACAGAGCCGCCCCTTGCACCAGACATAAAAAAAACAACAACAACAACAAAAAAACAACAACAACAGCAACACGAAAACAAAATACATTTGGACAAAAAGGGCTAAACGAGCAATGTTCTCTCATTAAAATAATATAATATATGCAATACGTACACGCATATACACACATACTCATACACACATATATATATATATATATAATCTAAGAGGTTAAAAATGCTAAAAGTGACTATAGTTATAGAATCTTGCTTGAAATGACACATTTTTCATTGGTCAAGCCAAACTCAAGAGGTGTGACCTCGAAGTTAAAAAAAAACTGGCATTATTTCAGTGACCCACTCTCATCTTGTTGCTGTTCATGTGGGAAAAGAGTGGAGACATTCGTCCTATGACGCTGCGGGATCTCACTTTTCCCTGAAGTGCAGCTGTATATATTCTTTATATGTTTCTTTAACTGTACTATATTGCATTATATCATTTTTTTTAATTTATAATTTGTTATATTTTTATTTTGGTATAATTCCTATGTTTGTCTGTACTTGCCTTCTGCACTGGAAGCTTCTGTCACCGAAACAAGTTCCTTGTGTGTGTGTTTGTGTATATATATATATGTATATAGAATATACATGTCAATAAAGCTCTTTCTGATTCTAATTCTGCAGTGCGCGTGCATGTGTTTTGGAGGAGGCGTGGCTTTGGATACGCTCTGAAGGGAAGTGTGAGATCACGTGCTTTCAAGACTAACTTTCTATTGGTAGCCTCTCTCAAACTGCCTACCCTTGCTTTATAAGAAAGTGAAACTTTACTTTGAGATTCATTTCTAAGCAACTTAGAAAAATGGCGTCTAGATCTTTTGCTGAGGAGGATTTATCTTGTCCGGTGTGCTGTGACATTTTTATAAACCCTGTTCTTCTGTCATGTAGCCACAGTTTTTGTTCAAGCTGTATTAAGAGGGTTTGGAAAAATAATACACTTAAAGAATGTCCGGTTTGCCGAACAACATCTTCAAATGATCGTCCTCCGGTAAATTTGGCTTTAAGGAACATGTGCGAGAGTTTTCAACAGGAGAAAAAACAGAAATCTGGACCTGGAGTCTGTAGAGATCACAACGAGACGATCAAACTCTTCTGTCTGGATGATCAACAGCCCGTGTGTGTGGTGTGTCGAGACTCCAGAAAACACACCAACCACAGATTCTGTCCTCTAGATGAAGCTGTCGCGGATAAAAAGGTCAGATGATGTTTGAAACATTTAATTAAATCAAATATCAATAATTATTGATAGACAATTTCACTTTGAACTAATAACGGTGTTATATTTATTTATTTATTTCACTTAAGATCTCCCCCTTTGTTATTACTGTTATATTTATTATTTTGGAAATTATTATTTTAATATATAATTTCATTTATTTTACTGATATTGATTTCTATTAATTGAGATGTCGTATTTCTATGGTTATATGCTTGACATTAACACCCGCCAATTTGCTCTTGGCGGGTAACTCCAACTAGTCACTGCGGGTTGGATAATTGTAGTCTTTTCAAGAGGCATCTGAAATAAGCCATATTGTAGTGTGACACTACGACACTACAACTCCCATGAGTAGGCTAATACATACATCCACACAGTGTTGCCTTGCGCTTGCGCTCTCACATTCAAGTATTTTTTCAGAATTTGCATTGATGAGCCAAAAATAATTTGTTCTTCTTTGCTCATTGTTGTTCTAATGCAGAGATGTTTTTTCGACTCTATTATTTACTGCTGTTGTTGTTGATGATAAAGAGTGTTTACATTTACATTGTATATTTCTATCCATTTCTTGTCAACCTTACCAGTAGTCATTATTAGGGCCTGAGCACAAAAATGACACAATTTTTTTTTGCAGTATTGTTAAATACGGTTCGTGGCTCCTTTAAAGGTGAACTAAGTAACTTTTTTACCTTAACCAAACAGCTTTGGAGTCATTGTAATGTTTATATTACTGATTTCGTGTTGAATGGTGGTCGTCTCGCACCCCCTGGTGCCTGTGAGCTGCAAAACCACCCTTGCAACTTTGGGCCGGCGAGCCGCCGCCCTCAGTGTTAGGAAGTATCGTGTGATATCAGGTCTCGCGAGGTAACAAATTGCTTTACGGCAAAAAACAGATCTGATAAAATTCTGATAAAATGAGCATCAAACAGAAATAACCCGGCGCCGTATGCATGTGGTGTTGGGCGCGCGCAGCTCTTAAAGGGGCCATACCTTATTTCCACTCGTTACAGCGTCCATCCTACTGAACAGGTACCGGTGTACAGGGGGAGGGGATCCGGCCGTGAGTGCGAGCCATCTCTGCGTGAGTGCTATTCACGACAGTACAAGTACTCCACAGCGACTCTAGGGGTCACTGTTTGACAAAAACGGAATTCCTACTTAGTGCTGCTTTAAGACCTTTGTTCCGGTTCCAGTTCCGGTTGCTCTCCTTCAGTTCCATAGATATATACACTAGATGTCGCCTTGGCTATGGCAGTTCATTGGAACGAATGTGCCAAAAGAGCCGCCATCATGGAACAGGGGAGCCCCATCAGCGTCAATGTAGGAAAAGGTCTAACGGAAATAAAATCACCATAAATCATCATGAATGCGATTTGTTTTGGTTCGTTCCAACGGTCAGACATGTATTTATCATTGAGTCCAGAGAAATTTAAATTTCTTTTTTGAAAGAATTTTTTCTTTTGCAATCCGTCCCCTCGGTTTATAAACTACTCACGAATTCTTAAACTGTTCCCTCGGTTTAACAAATCATGCACATGGATTAATAAACCATACCCACAAGTTCCTAATCCGTTCTCTCAGATTTGTAAACCATGCCTTCAGTTTTTGCAATCTGTACCCACAAATTCATAAACCGTGCCCATGCTTTTGCAATCCTTTCCCACGGGTTTGTAAAATGTATACGCACAACCGGCGCAACGTCATAGAATGTCTCTGAACAGATTCTCGCCCACTTTTAGGGGAAAATAAAAAGACTTCCCATAGAGAGTGGGAGAATGAAAGCATATGTTTTTAAATTGAGCAAATTAAGTTTGTTGATGTATCTTGCAGGGTGGACATACTTGACATGTTTTATATTAGTGATTTATTAAATTATTCACGCCTGCCGGCTGTGTACTGACGTTAGTTTGTGCCGTTATTTTGTATTGAAGTCTATGGGAAGTCTAGTTTGTTTTCCCCTAAAAAGGGGCGGGGACGAAATTGACAGTTAAGTTCCCGGATGTGCCGCCAGTGCGTATACCATGGACAGTAAAAGAAATGGACAGAGCGACCCCCTTGATTTCAACGAAGAAAACTGAAGCCCGATTATTGGACTTCCTTCCTGATGGCTGAGCGACTGCGCAGGCTCAAACTGAGCGTGACGACAGTCTGACAGTTGTAAATCTTCTAGTAGCTGTGCCAAGACAAATCTGAATCACCTAATTCCTCAAAAACGTTGAAATATTTTGTCCTGTTGCTTTTATGGACTCTCTATCTATGGGCTTCTCCTTGACTTTATGCCTCTATGTCCCCACGATTGCCTCATAGACAGTAAAAGATTGCCTGCGAGCTTCTCCTTCTGTCTATATTCTGTCTATAATACAAGTTAGACAATAATAATACAGGGCTAAGATTATGACAAATACGCACAAGATTTTGATGCATATCCAAGTGTTTGTGCGGAGTGTGGAGCGCGCACTGCATGGTACGGAGACGCCGGCGCGAACACTTGCATTTTCCTATCAACAGTGGAAACAACTGATTTCCATTACACGAGAGTAGATGTTAAAACTTCATGCTGATTTGTACCCGGCTTTCACCAAGATAAGCAAAACTAAGACGTAGCTTTACAGTAAACTATGCTTCTCCATCCATTTACGCTTCATTCCATAAGGTGGTGTGACTCCCCTTCTGTCCGGCGCTAACGGCTGCAGTGTACTTGGCGCGTCAGCACACGCGACGGCTGCAACTACAGGACCAGCACGACAACCGTCTGGATTGAGTAGGGGACATCTCTAGGGTCTTCAAGTGGGCACCTTCCGTCCTCAGTTTCGTCAACTAGCCCACGACACCTCAAGAGGGCTCGACAGTGACTCTGGCGTCCCAGAGTCACCCCCCTCCATCCCCCACTCAACTTAGCCCAGCTTACTGACCTCTACGTCCCTCCTGCTGCTGAGACCTAACCACAATCTCACAATCTCTCCGCAACCCGACCATATGCGCCAACCCGTTTGACTAAGGCTGTCGAGCCCCACTGGTGCGTTAATATGCAGTTTCATTGGACAACGGTTCCGTATGGCATACCACCTACAGCGAAACACAATATCTGCCCAACCACCCGTCATTCACGCAATATCCACAGGAACGTATACAAACAAACCAACAGACTCTTCAAGTTTTCAAGAATTCTACGAAACCGTAGCGTGGCGGCCTGTACACAGCCAGCTAGCATCTTTCCGTCTCAACCACAGCCAGTTGCTGCTCCTTTCTGCTGCTTCAGATAAGTTCTTTACTGTGCGACGCAACTCTTGGCCACTGAATCCGACGTCTCTGAGGAACCGGGTTGTAGAGTGTGCCACAAAACCTCGGCAACCCACTTCCACTGGATAAACCTGGAATCTCCATCCTCGCTGTTCTGCTTCAGTGGCCAGATGAGCATACCGCAGTTTCTTCCTCTCATATGCCTCATCTACCGCATCCTCCCATGGCACTGTTAACTCTATCAGTTGAACAATGCGTGCTTATCCAGACCACAAAACAATATCTGGTCGTAGGTTAGTGGTGGCAATCTCAGGTGGAAAAATAAGCCGTTGGTCAAGATCAGCCAGCATCTTCCAGTCCCTAGCAGCTTCCAGAGAATTGGTGTTAACACCTTTTCATGGTGGTTGCTTGCCTGGGCGGAGGAATATTGTCTTTTGCGTGTAATGTTTTGCTAGAACAGGCGGCAACTTATTGGTCATACTACACTTGTCTTCCAGTGCTAAAGCCAAACATCGCAGTACTTGGTCATGGCGCCAAGTAAACCGACTCATCGACTTAAAATACTCATACAAAAAAGAATAATACATCATTCGCAACTACTTTTATTTGTGTAAACTCACAATAACAAGAAAACGTTGTGCTTTTGTAAAATAAAATAAAAGAATCAGGCACACTTTCATGATCTCCGGAGCGCGTCTCATAAAGGAACTGAAGCAAAATATAGCCTACCTATATAAAGCTAGAAATTTGAATCAAAAGCAAATACCGTCTGATCATGTAATCCGTATGAAAGGTGCATTTCTCTCTAAAGGCGCATCCGCTTTACAGCGGAGATGGAGATATGTTTGCAGCCGACACTGATTTAGAAAACACTAGTTTATTAATAAACAATTAAAATGGGTCCGTGTAACGACACATCTATTATCATCAGCTCTATGGTTCCAGAGACATGGCTCTTCTCATTCAGCACTGTAGGAAAAATATCATTTCCAGATTCTAATTTGGCCGTAGTAAACCAGTAAAATCGAAAAAAAAATTTCCATATTAATTTGTGAATATTTTAAATGTTTAATAAAGGGGCAAAAAGTCATAAACAAAAATCTGAAAATGCGTCAATATTTTATTTATTTTTTGCGCAGGATTTGGTGTGTAGCTTACAGTTCAAATTCAAATTTTGGTGTTCAACTTTGCGTTTTAAAAATACAACAACCGTTCATTTTTCAATTACGGGTTAAAAAAGGAAAAGCAAATGGACGCAAAAGTACACAAATGGATTAATCCGTGTGCAGGATTTGTTAAACCGAAGGAACAGTTTAAGAAGTCGTGAGTACGGTTTATAAACTGAGGGGACGGACTGCAAAACCGTCGCCACGGATTGTTTTGTTTTGTAATACGGAGCTGAAAACCTGTGTAAATATATTCACCATGGTCCATTTATGTACATAATAAAAAGAATACACTAGTCTACAAAATCACATACAAGGTAAGCTATAAGTGAACATTTGAACCTTATATATATATATATAAATGCCTATGTATGTTTTCTTTTCACATTTCATTACATTATTTAAATAAGTTAACGCCCAATACTTGAACAGTTTAATCCGGCAATTCAGGAGTCAGGACGCAGCCTCTGAATCGGGACACAGTAAACCAGCTCTGGCCATGGTCTTGGCTAAGCCGAAAATACATGAAACATCCTCACCATGTCCTCCAGTAAAATATAGACAATAGCCAATTCTGGCTCCATAGGTGTTTACTCAATTATATAAAATGAATTATCAGGATTATCAGTACTATATTAAATAAAAGACCCCAAAATAAAATACATTTACCAATACCAATAGACACTGTTTTTGTTGTTTTCTTTCAGGAGATACTCAAAGCTTCACTGGAAGACTTACAGAAGGAACTGAGGATATCTGTCAATCGTGGACAGAATCTGTGTAAAACTGATGAAGATATTCAGGTTTGAAATAAACAATGTGATTAATGCAATTCTGGAAGTGTAGATACTGATGTAGATCTAGTTTGGCCAATATTTTTGTCTCTACTTTCAGTTTCACGCTCAACGCACAGAGAAGCAGATTAAAGATGAGTTTGAGGAACTTCACCAGTTTCTACATGATGAAGAAGCGGCCAGAATAACAGCACTGAGAGAGGAAGAGAAGAAGAGGAGTCAGAGGATGAAGAAGAAGATTAAAGGGACGAGAAAACAGATTTCTTCTCTCACAATCACAATCAGAGCCATCGAGGAGCAGATGAAGACTGAAGATGTTTCATTCCTGCAGGTGTCAATTCATCTTCATTATTCTCCAATTATATGAATGTCAATTTCAGAGATTAAAACCAAACTCAGTTTTGCTGAATAATTTACATTTCTTTATTTTTCTTTACAGAACTTTAAGGCCACATTGCAAAGGTTTGTGTTTGTTTCTCTCTGTGTTTCAAAACTCAAATCATCACTCTTAGAAGAAAAGGTTCTATATGGAATATTAAAGGGTTCCGTCAGACGCTTCATATATAGAACATTGTAGAGCTTCCTATCATATTATGGATTTAGTTTTAATTAACCCATTAATTCATTCATTCATTCAAGTATTACATTTTATGCATTTAACAGCTTGTAATCTTTATTACTAAAAATTTGAAATAACCAATTAAATATGAAAGTACAAATTTAAGACATTTTTCCTTTGAAACTTTTGGCCTAAAAGGTTCTTAAATTTTAGTCAAGAACCCCCGATTTCTATATAGAACCACATTGAATCGTCAGCATCTCTGACTCTTGAATGTTGTTTCAGAGCCCAATATCTTCCAGATCCAGACCCCAGTCCAAGTGTGGCGATCACTTTCACAGATCACCTGACCAACCTGAAGCTCAGTGTCTTACAGAAGATGCAGGACAATGTTGGTAAAAGTGAGTATGACAGAACGCAGCAATGATTTTTGTAGTTATTTGTCATAATGTGTGTGTGTGTTTGAGTGTGTATATTGAGTGTGTGTGTGTGTGTGTCACTTCCTGTGAGTGGGTAATGGCGGACGCCGGCCGGCCCACAGCAAACACTAAAAACATCTCACCCGTCGTAACTGCCGTCGAAAAATGCAGAAAAAAGATGTTTAATGCGCAGCTAAGGATACTCTACACACTGTGCTTAATAACAACTCTGAAGGGGACCCTGAAAGAAGCCCGCAAATCTGGCTAAATTTACATACAACAATGGCGCACCTATGACCCGGCGTCTCACCTGGTAGAAGGAATAGACAACCCGAGAGAGTTCGGCGGCTACGTCCAGCGTCTTTCCGAAGAGGAATGGTTGCGGTTCGAAGCAGAAGAAAAAGCTTTCCGAAAAATCCTGGACACGAAGCTGATCGACGATAGACAGAGGATGACATTTACTGGAACAGACCCGACACAGTGGAATAAACTCATGGCGATCTTAAATGGAATATATCACAGAAACGGCACGTTTTCTGCGCATCATCGAAACGGCAGACCTTACGGAAAACCTTTTCTTAAATACACAGTGAGGATTCTCAACAAACTCCCGAACACTGACAAGCCTTGAACAGACAGAACATCGGAGGCTCTGACAGAATGGATAGAGAAACAACTCCGTTTTACGCGCGAGGTCATTCAACCAGCGCTCAACAGAACAGTGAGCTGCGATGAAATTGCTTCTCTCTGGAATAACAACAAGACTAAAGGTATTACAGTCATTAATAATAGTATTTCCATAGAACCTCTGTCAGGCACGAATGATATAGAGCGAGTTTATAACCATTACTGCGATTAAAAACCAAGTAGACGCCACCGGCGAACGCCTCGCCACGCTCCCCTGGCTAGATGCGCTAGAGTTAAATCCCCCTACCGTAACACCGAATACCTCGCTGTTTACATCTCAGGAGGTTTTAAGGGTGATTGAAAGCCTACCGAACAACAAGGTGTGTGGACCCGTTGGCGTTACGTATGAAACACTTAAGTTAAATCCACAAAACAATGGACATGTATCGCACTAACGCAATTATTTAATGTCTGTCTGACCAATGAGAAAATAACAAATTCGTGGAAAAGAAGCCCTTATTCACAGAATTCAGAAAAAAGACAATATACCTGACAACCCAGCAACATGGAGAGACATCTCTTTACTCCCTACCATTTACAAAGTCCAGGTGTCATCTAGAGATGAGAAAGTGATTAAACCATGCTCTCCCATACTGATAAATTCATGCGATGGTCCGGACTAGAGGTGAAAAACACCAAGTGTGCTGTGTTTTATGAGAGACGCAGTGGAGGCAACAGATGATATCAAGCCAAGAAAGACAAGCAACCCTCCTTTTCCATCATGGGCAATGAAATTAAAGTGTATGCGCGCCATGAAACCTACTGCTACCTTGGACACCGGTTCAACATCGCGGGCGAATGGGAAGAGCAAATACGTGAACTCAGCAGCAGTGAATACTGCACAAGGCTGGACATGGTGGATTCATCCCCCCTCCCTGTCACAATGAAACTACAGGCCATAAGAGAGATTGCCCTTTCCAAAATACAGCACCTTTTTGCAAACTTACATATCCCCAAATGCACCTTAAATGAGCTGAATAATAAGACTGTAGGCCTGGTAAGACGCTGGATAGGACTAAATGCACACTCGACAAGAGATGTCCTGATTCACAGGTCTAGAGAGGGAGGGCTGGGCGTCCCTCATATAGAGTGGGTGTATGTTGCCGCCAGAATAAGCAACCTGTTAAAGATGTTAAATAATGATGACGCAGCCGTGCGTGAGCTCGCCCGAGCCTCACTTCTACTACATCTGGGAAAACGCAAGGTCCCTCTTTCTACATCAGATGACGCCAGCTTCCTCGGGTTCAGAAAAAAATCCAATGGAAAATTGGACACCAGCACACCAGGCTTTGGCGTGCGCTCGGACTGGCTGGACCCGAACGACCTCCGCAACCGTGCAAATATCCAACTGCGCTGGAGGAACATAGTAGGACAGTCGGTGGAAGTCAATAAGAACTAGGGCTGTAGTCAAGACCACCTTTGTCGAGTCCAAGACCAGGACTAGTCGAGTCCAAGTCAAGACCAAGTCCAAAAAGGTTCGAGTCCGAGTCAAGACCGAGTCCAGGACAGGAAAAAAGTCTTATGCATGACATTATCAAGACAATCATTTTGGTTTATTATTTGTTGATCTAAAAGCAAAAACAGTGTCACAAAACCCAGGATTTTTAAGTATAGACATTCCCCTTGATATCATCTTCTAATCTAAAGAAAAAAGAATGATGACATATGGTGATACCTCATGTCAGTGTTAGAACTGATACAAACACCAACCCACTACTATTACCACTGCTAGGTACTAGTAGCCTACCGAGCATTTGAGCAACTAAATGGCAATATAGCTTCACTCCAGTAAAATATATCTGTGGTAATTTCTTCACGTTAAACCGAACTTTTATTTTGACGGGTTTCTGAGTGTATCTGACGATGAAATGCTGAAGATAAACGTGTACTTGAGTATGTGTAGTACATGAACCTGCGGCACTCATTTGCAGAGACTCGCTGAACAATCAGATTTGATAGCAGTCTTTAATATTCACAGTGACTAGTCCATATAGCAATTTCATATTATGATCGGCAGTGAATAGACAGATTTGTTTTTTCAGCTGTGCGCCGGTATTGCAGTAGCAAATAGTAGAAAATAAATCACACACGCGCAGGTCGTACTTGTCAATGACTGGCACTACAATCTGCGGTAATCTGTGGAGGTTTCTGCGGGTGCATACTACAATAATACGTTACTGGGAACATAATAAAGACACCTGGGGCTCGTTCTTCGTACGTTGCTTAAAACATCCGAGATCAAATGAGACATCTAAGATGATATCATCGTGCTAATCATGATCCGGCTAATTGGGTTCTTCGAACACACCTGTTGTTTATGATTAGTATCGCTGGATTGAGTTATCTGAGATAATTGCGCGTTCATGCGCTGGGTTAAAAGGGGATATGTATCGATAGTAGAAACATTGATCAGCAACGCTGCTATTGGCTGCTCACCGTGGCCAAAGAGCGCGCTCAGTTTTACTCTGCAGCAGAGCAAGAGTTATTGCTAGAAGGTTATGCTGAATTTGAAAACTTAATTACAAGTTTTCACCTAAAATGTGCAAAGCCAGGAGAGAGGGCTGGCAAAAAGTAGCAAATTAAGTTTGTAGTGACCATTTAGATGTTATCACTTATTACAGTATATATTTTTTTATTTTAATAATTTCTAAATAATTAATAACTTTGTTCATTGTAATGTCAGTCACCACCCACTACTAGAACATGGGAACAAGTAAAAGTGAAGTACTAGAATATTCTACATAATGGTAATTTGTACTATAGGCTACTATAGTCTCTTTTAAAAAGGCACTGTTAATAAATGTTTGCTTGTTTATAAAAGCAACCAAGAAAAAGGCTGAGAAAAAAAGAAAAGAAAAACAAACAGGTGGTGGTCCTGCACCCCCACATTATACCCCGGCAGAAGAGCTGGCCCTTGGGTTAAATGTGAACCGACCCGTCCTGGGTTCAGCTCTTCCTCAGACACACAGTAGGGACCAGTAGCAGCAACTCCTTCATTACTGGTAAATGAACTTTAAATTATCTTACACTGTAAAATATTTTTTTGCTGCACTAGGCCTATAATCCCAATGGCTGGTCCAGTCATATCAACTGTTAAACCTTGAGTAGGCCTAGTGATGAATTGCTTACTTGTGAAAGTGTGCGTGTGAAACTACATGTAGCCTAGTTAATAATAAATAAAAAAAATGTTGCCATGAGTTATTGATCACATTTCCCCCCAGTGTACTTCATTGTAATGAAATTGTGTTTTCCTCTTTTGTGCAGTTTTAAATACCAACACATTTATCTGTTCCCAAGCAAGTGGCTGAAGCATGTGCAGTAAGTGGACTTTTCCAAACTTTACATCAAAAGGGAAGAAAGTACAACACTTTGTAATGCCCATTTCCCCACCAATGCACAGGACAGTGAAGAAACTCTCTCAGATGACTGTCTTTTGGAGAAAGTATCTTTAAATAACTTTACTTAATTTACACTTGAGTACCTATTATTTCTGAATGCAATATGTGTTGCAGGAGTCCACATCTACAGAAAGGCCTACAGAAGAGTCTGCACAAAGCAGTTATACAGAGGTGGGCAGTGTATACTTTTCCTTTTATTTTTTGTTGCATAAGGCTTGTGTTGACAGGTTTAACCCAAGCCCCCCTGCCCCTAGAAAATAGAGTATTTTGGGGGGGGGACAACTTAAAGAAAAAAAACTGGCACTATAGAGTTAGAGATAGAGTTGCTTCAAAGGAACTTCAGAGTAAGTGCTAATATATTATTTCACACAGAGTACTATTGCTGACCTTGCATCTCTTATTGCAGGCAAAATATGACTTGATCACTGGCTTTTCTTTACAAAGAACAATTTAAATAAAAAATCAAATAACTAAGCATATTTGTCTTGTCTTTTATTAAACATTTAATGAAATGTTTTATATTTTTGCTGATGGTGGAAATGTTGTGTAATATGGCACATGTAATGTCACAGGCCCTGTCAAGTGCAACCCTCAGGCTTTTCAGACTCTGAAATCTTCCCTTTAGTTGGCCAAAGTTCATTTCATTGTGTGACCTTGTCCTGGCTAGAGCTGCATTGTAACTGTAATACAGTGAGCTTGATATTTATATTTTTCCTTACCATGTTCAAGTAATGTGCATAAATGTGAATCTCTGTGCTTCCACATTTGTGATATGGAACAGTCACACACCATCTAGAGATTTTAGTCTGTCAACTGCCTTTTTTTAAATTTGATATAATATTACTAATCTGGAATATTAAGAATTGTAATAGTAACTTGGCTGCACATTTACATTGTGATCCCCCTTTCTGTTCACAAAATCCCCTTCATAGAGGCCTTGATGGGAACATGTGTGCAGTCTATTGACCAATCACATTAGTGAAGCCTGAGGGACATATCTGTGTCATATTAGGCTAATCGGCATGTTCATGATTGCATGATCTTCAAATTATGAAATTATAATATACCTGCGTTGGCAAAAAAAAAAAAAAAAAAAACCTGCTATAGCCTACAACCTTGGGTCTAAACTGGCTTGGAAATGCCACAAAAAAAACACCCTTAAAACTGCTTGAGCGCCAGGGTAAACTTTGTGAATGACACGACAGACAGCACTTATCAAGTTCTCCGCATCTCCAATAGTTTAAAGGAAAAGAGCCACTCGCAAATAATATCAGGACAATGCACACAGTTTGTGCTGTTATTAAAGGCCGACTCCGACGAGTCGAACATTTAATGTGCGTTTCCAAAAAATAATTGATGTAAATGACATCCTCACGAGTCATGAGAAAAATTATATCTCTCAAAAAGTACACTATCGCACTGCGTTAAAGACTTCTCGTTTCACCTCCGCTTATAAAGGCGCGATCTAATCCTGTTTACATGAAATAAGCCTGCTCACGAGCAGGTTCAAGCTGGCGCACATGTTGCTATGACAGCAAGTCTAGGATGAGCTTCGAAGAACCAAACGATCCAAGATCATGCCAAATCGTCAACAATTAAATCCAGCTAACTGAGTTAGCGACGTACGAAGAACGAGCCCCTGGACTACATATTTGGCAAGACCAGTGGCCGAGACCGAGACAAGTCCGAGTCTGAGACAAGTTCGAGACCATAGAAAAACGGTCTCGAGTCCAAGACCGGACTCGAGTACTACAGCCCTGATAAGAACATTGTCACGGATTCAACCATTATGGCAGAGGGAACCATCATAACTGGCGACAACATTCAACTCTTTGACACTCAAAATATCAGAAGGACAATAATCGATCATTTCCATTTGCGTATGATACAGCACTGGACAGGCCTACACCTACATGGACAACTGGCCTGCCTGCCCTGTGCTGACCATAACGTGTCACACACACTTCTGAAAAACACAGCCCTACAAGATGACATCCACAGATTTACAATTAAAGCTCGTCTTCAGGTACTACCAACAAAGTCCTACTTAGCAACATGGTTTCCATCTGCACACGAGCCGTTTTGCCTGCAACATCACAGCCGGCAAAGAGACACGATCGATCGCGCATATGCCCTGCCTACAAAGGACTGTACATCGCGTGCCATGACCGTAACGTTGCACTCGTAGTGAAGGAGCTCAGAGACAATGTCAACTTTACCACAATCCATTGTAACGAAAAGACCGAGATAGACTGGTTCTCACCTCCACACGAACAGTGCACTACATTGGAAACTGCCATAAATCACTTTCCAAACACACCTGACATAGTTGTAATTAATGAACACACCAAAGCCGCTACAATAATAGAAATTGGTTGCTCTTTTGATGCTTACATGGACACCTGCTATGCTTCAAAACTGCTGAAATATCAACCATGGTACAATGTCTTCAATAACTTTGGCTATTCTTGTATAGTTATTGCCCTCATTTTTGGTAGTTTAGGCCATGTGCACAAGTTGTGCGTAAGAGGCCTGCAGATTTGCAGACTATATAAGAACAAGGCCAAAAAACTGACCAGATATTGCTCTGTATCAGCAGTAATCGGTCGCCTCTACATATGGAGGCGCAGGTGCCACCTTTACCCTTAAATGTGCATAATGGACTGAGACATTGGCTGCTGTTGTACACCCTTTTTTTTTCTTCAAATTTGGATTATGCCATGATATATGCTTATCTTTTAATTCAAATAAATAATTTAAATGTTCTCTCTCTTCAGCTTCAGACAACATCCCAAGCAAGCCAGAAAAAGGAAATGAAATTAGACCATCAACTCATTTCTGGGGGGCAAAGCTAGAAAAACAAAATGAAATTGGACCATCATCTCATTTCCAGGGGGCAAAGCAAGAAAAACAAAATGAAATTAGACCATCAACTCATTTCTGGGGGGCAAAGCAAGAAAAACAAAATGAAATTGGACCATCATCTCATTTCCAGGGGGCAAAGCAAGAAAAACAAAATGAAATTGGACCATCATCTCATTTCCAGAGGGCAAAGCTAGAAAAACAAAATGAAATTGGACCATCATCTCATTTCCAGGGGGCAAAGCTAGAAAAACAAAATGAAATTGGACCATCATCTCATTTCCAGAGGGCAAAGCTAGAAAAACAAAATGAAATTGGACCATCATCTCATTTCCAGGGGGCAAAGCTAGAAAAACAAAATGAAATCAGACCATTATCTCATTTATTGGGGGCAAAGAAAGAAAATGAAATTAGACCATCATCTCATTTCCAGGGGGCAAAGCAAGAAAAAGAAAATGAAATTAGACAATTAATTCATTTCTGGGGGGCAAAGCAAGAAAAAGAAAATGAAATTAGACCAGTAACTCATTACCGGGGGGCGAAGGCCCGTAAATGCCCCCTTAGGGGCTTCTCGGAAAAGCCGAACATGAGATCCAGTTCCCAGTTGTCGGAAAACAAATGAACGTGAAAAAACAAATGAACGCAAAAAATCTGTTGGAATGTCATGAAATCAATGTTACAATGTAATTTTAATTCAACATCATATTTGTAGCCTCATTTAATGCTGCAAATACAACAAAAGTAACGTTAACATAAATCAATGCTGCAATACGGGTACAAATGCTGAAACAACATTAACATTTCAACACTTCAATTTCACATCATCAAATTCCTGACCTTTACAAAGTTTATATTACTACAGTAAAACACTGTACTTTTATGAAAACCATGTACACTTTTAAAACTTTTATCTTCTTTTATTTCAAAACAATCAATAGAAATTACTTGCTCTTTGGATAAACTTTAATTGATAAATCCTTAAAATCTATGGGGGGTTGAATATTTCTGATTGCAAATATTAAACCCTCCCCCCAAAGATTTTAAGGATTTATCAAGTAAAGTTTATATATCTTTTACTGTACTAATTGCATTATTTAGATTTTTTTTTTCTTATAATATTGTTATATTTTATTTTTGTGTAATTCCTATGTTTGTTTGTACTATGTTTGTACTTGCCTTCTGTACTGGAAGCTTCGGTCACCAAAACAAATTCCTTATGTGTGTAAACAAACATTCATGTCAATAAAGCTCTTTCTGATTCTAATTCTGCAGTGCGCGTGCATGTGTTTTGGAGGAGGCGTGGCTTTGGAGACGCTCTCTGAAGGGAAGTGTGAGATCACGTGCTTTCAAGACTAACTTTCTATTGGTTTCCTCTCTGAAACTGCCCACCCTTGCTTTATAAGAAAGTGAAACTTTACTTTGAGATTCATTTCTAAGCAACTATGAAAAATGGCGTCTAGATCTTTTTCTGAGGAGGATTTATCTTGTCCGGTGTGCTGTGACATTTTTATAAACCCTGTTCTACTTTCGTGTAGCCACAGTTTTTGTTCAAGCTGTATTAAGAGGGTTTGGGAAAATAATACACTTAAAGAATGTCCGGTTTGCCGAACAACATCTTCAAATGATCGTCCTCCGGTAAATTTGGCTTTGAAGAACTTGTGTGAGAGTTTTCAACAGGAGAGAAGAGAGAAATCTGGATCTGGAGTCTGTAGAGATCACAACGAGAAGCTCAAACTCTTCTGTCTGGATGATCAACAGCCCGTGTGTGTGGTGTGTCGAGACTCCAGAAAACACACCAACCACAGATTCTGTCCTCTAGATGAAGCTGTCGCGGATAAAAAGGTCAGATAAATGATGTTTAAAACATTTGATTACATCAAATATCAATAGACAGACAATTTTACTTTGACAAACTTATACTGAAAAAAAAAAATGCTCGTGTGGGTTTATTTAAACAGGAACAACACCTTTCTTCTTTCCAGATCTGTTAATCTCCCTGTAAGCAATAATTTTATCCCAGTTAAAACTCATCTTTGATCACCATAATTACATATTTTAAAAAAAAAAATCCTGTGAAAAAAATATTTTCATGACTTAAAGGTGCAGTGTGTAACATTTTTGAGTATCTATTAACAGAAATGCAATATGACATCCATAACTATGTGTTCAGTGGTGTATAAAGAACTTACTTAATAAACCGTAATGTTTTTATTACCTTAGAATGAGGCATTTATATCTACATAGGCGCGGGAATCCCCTTTCTATGAAGGTCGCCATATTGTGACGTCATGTTTCTACCGTAGCCGACAGCGAACACACAGCGTTACAGAGCGCGTTTCGTCACTACCTTGAAAGAGAAGCCGCAGGAAGCTAGAAGAAGCTAGTCATAAACACCGTGAGTAGTGACTTTTCCCTTGTCAGTGGTGTAAATATGTAGTTGGATTGTTTCATGTAACTTAATTCTTTTCCCTCGCTGTGTTATGGCTTTGCTATGTGGGGATAAATGTGCTGATTAAGTTCGTGAGACAGCTGATTAGTAGGCTACTCTTGTCATTGACCAGTTACTGTTACAGGAATCACCAACCCGTCGATCTTGGAAGCATTTTAAGTCGATCGAGTTTCCAAAATCAGAGAAAAAAAGCCTATTGTGCGTGTAGTAAGTGTGTCTAGGGGATGCGGAGGCGCGCGCGCTTTTACAATCACGTCATTTTTGCCGCACGCACCTTTGGGCTCATGCGGACGCGTCGAGTTTAAGCAAGGCTTTACGCTTTAACTAACCAGCTCAGCCACAGTAACAGCTCATATTAGCCAGCTAAACTTTTACTACCCTGTTAGAAAAAATATATAGTTTCATGTGGTTCTTCTCCCTCGCTGTATTATTGGTTTGCTATGTGGGGAGAATGTGCTGGTTACGTTCATGAGACAATCAGCTGATTACTATTATTATATTATGTATTAAGACCCCTGATCCTCACCTGAAACTTTATCCATGATGTGGTTTATAATGGACTGTGGTACAGAAACTTGGTTTACTCTGGCTATTCTCTGCTGTCTCAGACGACGATGTTTGTCCCGTTTTAGCCACCGTAGCGTCTTCGAAAGGGAGGGGTGAGCGGTGGGCTGAGCCCTTAGTGTAAACTCGCAACCGAACCGCTAGATGTCGCTAAAAATCACACACTGCACCTTTAAAATAACTTGAATGTAACTACACCAGAGAGAGATACTAGTATAGAGAGATAGTTGCGATCACTAAAGTGCCAAATGCTTGATCGTCACATGATTCGCGTAGACTTCAGATAGTTCCAGGAAGAGCTATGGATTCTGCTCCTGGAGGGCCACTTTGTAGTCAATAAATGCATTAATTTACAATATTTATATAATACTCAGACATGTGAATGTAGTATGTGTATGTAGTTACAGCAATGTTATTTTTAAAAGATAAAAATCTGCTAATATTTTAGGATTAGTGTTGTCAACCAGCGTTGCCTTTCTTGTTTACATTTCAGAGACAGGCCGGTTGCAGTTGTTTTGAAGTATTTTAATGTTCTTAAACATGTATGTAAGTTAAGGGCAAGATGGGTAATTCCTACTACTATTCTGTGCCATTTCAGTGTGGTCAATTTCTATCAAAAAAGTTTAATCATTTAATCTGAAGAATTGTTACACTACAAGAAAAATATATTGGTCCAGCTCAGGATATGACTGATCATTTTGACCAAATTCTTCACTTGGCAAAAGCCAAATGTCCACCCTGTTACATGACATTCTCATCTCAATTAATCAATGTTTTGAACACAGTTATTGTAATATTTACATTTTCTAAGAGCAAAAAATGTCCCTCACTTTACCCTGCAAATGTATTTGAACAAAGTTTTCATTAACAAGCATTATCTTGATAATGTTGTTGTATTTTAAGGCAGTGGTAATTTCAACACATTTCTTTTAGAATAAAAAGACACTTCAATGGAATGTTTGCCCCATTTTTTAATTATTTCATTTAGCCATTTCATTCCCTAAAATTAATCACAAAGAAATGTATAACATTTGTTAAACTTATTTTATTAACATAAAAAAACAGAGGTAACAGGGTGAACATCACGTCACTGATCAATATTTAAACTTAAACATTTTTCAGATAACTTAAAATTCACACTTAAACATTTTCACAGATACCAGTAACAGCAACAGTAAACTACTGAACAGACCCAGGTGTTTTTCTATGAAATTCCACACTGTCTTCTCTAGCTGTATGGACCTCTTGTTTAAAGGTTGTGGCTCTTTCATCGGGCACACAATTTGCTTATCCCTGTACCAGCTAATTTCCTCTCGTGGACTCAGCCAGAAGAACTTGTTGGCCCCATTCTTGTGCATGCATTTCAACATCTTCTTCAACCTCCTGGATGATTCCTGGGTAGGGTTCACCATCGTAGTTGACAATGCACCACTGCCCAATGTTTTCTTTCATGATGACCTCAGGGCGTGATGGTTCTTCGATGCAGTGTGGGCTTTCTTCTTCTCCCAAGCTCACCTCCTTTAGCCCATAGCATGCACAGTCGAGTACACTTTTGTCTGCCTGACAAAAGCAAGTTGTTCCTGAGGTCACACATTGTAGTGGATTTAATTCCAGTTTCTACCTAATCAACAAAGCATTCAATCGTAAACTCTCTTTTGACCTTGAGGGCCCTGGCTGTGGGACATTTCTTGGTTCTGGGGGACTGTCTGGACTTGGAGGAGGAGTGGTCATTGACTGATTAAATTAAAAAAAATTATTTGTACAAACAAATTTACACAGCAAGAAAAAAATAGCTGTCTACGAAAGAGGACAACTAAAAGAAAAAGTCTTGCTACTGTATATCAGTGCAAGTAAAAGTTGTGAAGTTAGTTTATACAGTTGATAAAGGTATAGATAGAATTGAACATTTAAAGTATACAAAGTGATAAAATAAAACAAAATTCTGTATCAATTTTTAGGCAAGAAAAGTAGTTTGTTTAGGCTGGGTTGTATGAATTACAAACCTGCACACATATTTTAAAAAGCACATTACTATAGAATTCTGAATGAGCATGTGAACGCCGTCAGCGTTAATCACAGGTTCGCGTTTAAAGTCTGATCATTTCGACGGAGGTGAATCAATCAAAGTTAACTTTAGCTGGAAGTAACATTATTCAAGAACCGCTATAACGCCAAAACAATCTGTTACCTTAAATTATATGTTTATCTCTGTAAAGCTGCTTTGAAACAATTCATTGTTAAAAGCGCTATATAAATGAAGATGACTTGACTTGTAAATTGCAGAAAAAAAGAGATCGATGTCCCTATCGCTGTGTTTGACAGTTGTTTGTGTGGGCTATGCCACCCAATGGAATCCGCAGTGGAGAGTATGTGCTGCCGTGAGGTGAACGCGTTTTCGACCCGCGACCGGCAAATCTTACGTGCCTCATGCAGCATGCATATCCGTAAAAACGTAGTAAAAGATTTCAAGAGAGACCGTTCCACATGTAATGCTAGCTTTTTCATATGCAAACATGTCAGCCATTTACAGCAGTGGGCGTTAACACGGAAGTCTCACAGCAGACACTAAATCAGAGGCTAAAATCAGGCTAGGAAAAATGCCTTTTATTTCTAAATTATGACTATTTTTGACCCAGCCTGATCTGTCAGCGATTTGATTTCGCCCTGCAGGTCAGGCTGGAAACCTGTACCGGTACATTCTTTTATCCTGCTTCCGTTACAATTTTGCGGGGACCAATCACAAACTGGCTTATCCACCTGGCGCGCTATTGGCGGGTTTAATCCAATCCAATTCCTTTTAACGTTTTGACGATGCTCAATGGCTTCTTTTTGATTTAACAAACAAATCGCTCGAGTGGGTGTAAATACCACTCACTTTAATTTATTTTTTTTGCACATCCTGCGAAAATCGCTCAATGCCATTGCTGCTTCTGCAAACCGCTGATCAATGCTCCAAACCAACACGTTTGTTGACACGTTTCCTGCCTGGACTTTTAGCTGCAAAGTACGTCACCCGGATCATTGGTCTGATTGGTTAAAGGGCTATGCAAATTGCGTACAGAGTCATTTGAACTATGCCCCTTGATCATGCCTCTTGTGCAGAAGAAAATATATAGCAGACTCCCCAGACCACTCTTCAATCTTAAAAGATTGAGCTTGGTCTGGTGATAGCCAGACTACTATTTACTATTATTCCTTGTATATATTGCTAAATATAACTTACTCATCAACATATATTAGATATTGTCTAATATTGCCTATCACATTAATCTGACTTCGCTAGCTTTTATCTAAATCGTTATCGCTAGCACAACACGCTTGAATCATGCTAGTCTGTAAACCTGCCATCCGTGCTCGCACTTTTCTCTCGCACGATCACGCCTTTTACGAGTCTATCAAACAACTGTGGTAAGTAGGATCAGTCAACAAACACGGTGAGTAATGTCTTCTCCTGTTATTGTCACTAGCACTTCGTGTCATGTATAGTATAACCTTCTCTGTCAGCGGTGAGGGCTTTACATGTGATAAATGCAGGGAGATAGTCAGGCTGACGGAGAAGCTTTCAGAACTAGAGACACGCATCCAAACTTTAATCGAGGATAGTAAGAATGATAGGGCTTTAGATACTGCTTTGGATGCAACTAGCTTAGTGAACTCTGTACATTGTTCACAGCCCGTGAAGCAGGGCAACTGGGTGACCGTGAGACGCTGCAGTCGAGGGACAAAACACAACTCTTCCATTCCAATTACAACATTAAAGAGGTTCTCCCCACTCAGTGAAACACTCACTGAGAATCCTGTTGAATGTGCCCTAGTTATTGGTGATTCTTTTACACGGAACGTGAAAATAGAGACACCCGCCACCATAGTCACATGTTTGCTGGGAGCCAGAGCGCCTGACATCAAAGCAAATTTAAAGGGGCTTAAAGCTGGCTAATGCTAATCGTAAATTCTCTACGATTGTTATTAAGGTCGGCACTAATGATGTTCGACTTCCCCAATCGGAGATCACTAAAATTAATGTTAAAGAGGTGTGTGAACTCGCAAATACGATGTCAGGCACTGTAATTTGCTCTGGACCCTTTCTTGTTCGTCGGAGTGATGAGATACTTATTAGACTATCCTTACTCAATGGCTAGCTGTCTAAGTGGTGTACGCAAAATAATATAGGGTTAATAGGCAATTGGAAAAGTTTTTGGGGCAAACCTGACCTGTTGAAAAGAGATGGTATTCATCCCTCCTGGGATGGTGCTGCTCTTCTCTCCAGTAATATGGCACATAGTCTTAGAGCTCAAACCTGACGAATTGGGCCTCAGGCCAGGAAGCCTGAGGATCGGCATTTAGAGACATTCTGAACTCTATTGGAATTAGACAACACGTATCAGGACCCACTCATTGTCATAATCATACTTTAGATCTAATATTGTCACATGGAATCAATGTTAATGCCGTTGAAATTCTGCAGCCGAGCGATAACATCTCAGATTGTTATCTAGTCTTGTGTATACTTAATTTAGCCAAGGTTACAAATCCGACTCAGTGTTACAAATATGTTAGAACTATCACTCCTCCGCATCCCAGATAGCTTAGAAAAACTTGATATTGCAACGTTTTACTCTCTTTTCCAGTACTTTAGACTTTTAAGATAATAGATATAGAATAGAAAATAAAGTGTTAGTATTAATGGATCAAGTGTTGCCGAAAAAGATGCGTCTTCAGCCGTTTCTTGAAAATGGACATAGACTCAGCCGCTCTGGTTGAGTTGGGCAGATCATTCCCTCAGCATGGAACAGACCAGGAAAAGTTCAGAAAAAGAGATTTAGTGCCTCTTTTAGATGGCACCACAAGACGGCGTTCACCACAAGACCGTTTCTGATTGGCACGTAAGTCTGAAGTAATGAGTTTAGGTAAAAGGGAGCAGAGCCAGTGGTTGTTCTGTAGGCAAAAGTCAGTGACTTAAATTTGATGCGAGCAGCAACTGGCAACCAGTGCAATTAATTTTGTGAGGAGAGGAGTGACGTGTGCTCTCTTCGGCTCGTTAAAGACCACTCTAGCTGCAGAATTTTGATATGCAGAGGTTTGATAGTGCAAGCTGGAAGACCTGCCAGGAGAACATTATAATAGTCCAGTCTGTATGGAACAAGTGCTTGGACAAGGACTTGGGCAGGGACAAGGACTAGCAATGTGGTCTGTAAAGTTCAATTGATCATCAATCACAACTCCAAGGTTCCTGGCTGACCTTGATGTAGTTATGGTTGACGAACCCAGCTGAATGGAGAAGTTGTGGTGTAGTGTTGGGTTAGCCAGGACCACAAGCAACTCTGTCTTCCTAAAGTTTAGTTGAAGGTGGTGGTCCTTCATCCAGCCAGAAATGTCTGTCAGCAGGCTGAGACGCGAGCAGAATTAGAACCTTCCTCACGTAATAACCTAGAATACTGTCTAACACTTGATGGCTGCTCTGTCAAGTCTTCGTCGTCGGTTAGGAACCTTGGTGTGCTCTTTGATAGCAATCTTTCATTTGAAAGTCACATGAATAGTATCTGTATAACCGCATTTTTCCATCTTAAAAATATGTCTAACTTGCGTCATATGCTCTCATTGACAAATGCGTAACAATTAGCTTATGCGTTCATGACATCAAGGCTAGATTATTGGAATGCTTTTATGGGTGGTTGCCCTGCACGCATAATAAACAAACTACAGCTGGTCCAAAACGCAGCAGCTCGAGTTCTTACCAGAACCAGGAAGTATGCCCTTATTAGCCCGGTTCTGTCAACACTGCATTGGCTCCCTATTAAACATATATATATATATATATAGATAGATAGATAGATAGATAGATAGATAGATAGATAGATATAGAAATATATAAATGAACTAAATTATGAACTTTTTACAACAAAAATGAAACATCACTAAACTTACTTAAGCTGGACTGAGACGCTAATTACTTACAAACAAACTCAAAACAAACTTTGTTGCATTCCCCCCCCCCCTTGCTTGTGAGTATTGTGAGTATTTCCAGGGGGGTATTGTTTGCCTGTTACCACTTGTGTATTTAAACCCCAGTGTTCCTTGTGTTGGGTTCTCTGTTCTTTGTATTGATTAGTTTGTTTATTCTGTTAATAAAATTTACTGCGTTTTTGATCCAGTGCTCTTTACATTCTGTATAATGAGTAAAATATTTCTGCATTACAAAAATAAGAATTTGAGAGAGAACTAAGCTTAACTGACATGAAAAAAAGCCTTTTAAAAAAGTATTATTTCTAGATTATCTAATGTTTGCTTTTAATAAATCAGTTTAGTACGTCAGATTAAGTTGTAAAAAAAATGTTTTGAGTGCATCTGTCAGCTCAAATTCATTCCCTCCACTGTCTGTACTATATTAAATAAAAGAGGCAAAAATCCCAAAATAATATAAATGTAACAATAGACACTGTTTTTGTTGTTTTCTTTCAGGAGATACTCAAAGCTTCACTGGAACGCTTACAGGAGGAACTGAAAATATCTGTGAATCGTGAACAGAAACTGTGTAAAACTGCTGAAGATATTAAGGTTTGAAATAAACAATGTGATTAATGCAATTTTGGAAGTGTAGATACTGATATAGATCTAGTTTGGTCAATATTGTTGTCTCTAATTTCAGTTTCACGCTCAAGGCACAGAGAAGCAGATTAAAGATGAGTTTGAGGAACTTCACCAGTTTCTACATGATGAAGAAGCGGCCAGAATAACAGCGCTGAGAGAGGAAGAGGAGAAGAGGAGTCAGATGATGAAGGAGAAGATTGAAGAGATGAGCAAACAGATTTCATCTCTCACAATCACAATCAGAGCCATCGAGGAGCAGATGAAGACTGAAGATATTTCATTCCTCCAGGTGTCAATTAAATTTCATTATTCTCCAATTATATGAATGTCAATTTCAGAGATTTAAGCCAAACTCAGTTTTGCTGAATAATTTACATTTCTTTATTTTTCTTTACAGAACATTGAGGCCACATTGCAAAGGTTTGTGTTTGTTTGTCTCTCATGTGCTTCTGAACTCAAATCATCACTCTTAGAAGAAAAGGTTCTATATGGAATATTGAAGGGTTCCGTCAGACGCTTCATATATAGAACATTGTAGAGCTTCCCATCATATTATGGATTTAGTTTTAATTAACCCATTAATTCATTCATTCATTCAAGTATTACATTTTATGAATTTAACACTTGTAAATGTAGCAAATCAGCTCTATGAAATATTAATAATCAATAATAACTTGTTATAATTGATTATGAATATTTTTATCAGTTAATATAATTAACTTAATGTTGTAAATTAATATTACAATCAATTAACCTGGTTGTCCCGTGAACAGTGTTAATTGTTTATTAATTCTAAGAAAAATGTACATTTCCGGGGTATGGGAAATGTCTTTCTTACTTTACAGTACTACTAAGAGCAAGTAGTCAAGAACTATGATTAGTGACTCCAGATATGAGCTTGAGACACGGACAACTTTACTTGTGACATAAACAAGATTTTATTAACTAGACTAAACACTTAAGGCCTGTTCACACCGGGACGAATTTCGCGCGCGATATTCGCCGACGTTTAACGCCTCGTGACTAAACAAAGGACGCCAATGTGAGTGTGCACACCAACGCGTAAAACGCCACGCGTAAAAGCGCAAATTTTTTTTTTAAACGCCTCGGGTTCGTTTTTTTAGTTTGACGCGCCGCGTCAAAAACTATCCGACCAATGAGATTGGCGCTTTTGCTCACGTGTCTGGAGCTTCTGATGTTACAGTAAAACACAACTTGGGGGCGCTCAAACACAAAACGGTCTTGCCGAGCACACATACGTAACGGCGAAGAAGATATACGCCAAGTAGGGTCTACACCAGGTGTGCCCAACCCTGCTCCTGCCGATCGACTGTCCTGCACAGTTCATCTCCAACCCTTATCAAACACAGCTGAAGCAACCAATTAAGGTCTTCAGGCTCACTTGAAAATTAAAGGCAGGTGTGTTTAATTAGGGTTGGAGATAAACTGTGCAGGACAGTCGATCGGCAGGAGCAGGGTTGGGCACCCCCTGGTCTACACCATAGACAGGTCTACACTGCCGGGAAGAAGAAATAAGACGAGGAAGATGCAAGGCAAGATGAATGTAGAGCTGCTGGTCTCGTTGGTGTTGGAACATAAAGAACTATATGACAAACGCGACAGCGACTACAAAAATCTTGATAAAAGAGAACTGTTATGGAGTGGGAGTGGTATTGCAGAGCAAATGGGTGCCATCTAATGTCAGGGAATGAATTGGCATGTTCACTCGGCGCATCGTCAGCGAAAATCGCTTGGGTGTGAACACAAAAAACGTGTTGAAAACCACTGGCGAATAACGCGAGCCGATATTCGTCCCGGTGTGTACGAGCCTTTAAACTGCTCTAACATGCACATACATGCATGCATACAGTTTACCAAGGGAAAGAGAGCTGACGCAGAATATAGGAAAGCATTGTTTGAAATTCAGCAGATCAACAGCCTGAGCAAACCATCAGTTTTTGGAGTTTAGAGAGACCAAACATGCCACACATATGATTTTGGTTAACCATAGTGTCCAAAGTCTGAAACATTAACCCATTAGAGTTTACAAGAAAACATAGGCCTAACAACATAAAGGAAAATCATGAGATGGAAAAATTAGATGCATGTTTATGCATTTCTCAAGTGGATATATAGAATATTTAGGATTAAAAGGATTAATTTCTCCTTCTCAGTGAGAATTAAGTGAGAGTCACAACTCTCTGGAAATTCCTCTGGGGTCGTAAAACTCATCAGTCTCAATGTGTCCTGTAACAGGACACCGGGGTTCTGGCAGTGTGTTAGCTTCATTTGGGATGTTAGTTTTTGGGGGAAGTTTCATAGACCTTTGTTGGGAGAGTGAGTTTGCTGTGTTATTCATTAAATATAATGAATAATTTGTGTGTCTGATTGGTCCAGACGCTACATAAACTTTATCAGCAAAAATTGAAATGACCAATTAAACATGAGAGTAAAAAATTTAAGACATTTCTCCTTAGAAACTTTTTGGCATAAAGGGTTCTTAAAATTGAGTCAAGAACCCTTGAGTTCTATATCCCTTTTTCGATGAGCAGCATCTCTGACTCTTGAATGTTGTTTCAGAGGCCAATATCTTCCAGATCCAGACCCCAGTCCAAGTGTGGCGATCACTTTCACAGATCACCTGACCAACCTGAAGCTCAGTGTCTTACAGAAGATGCAGGACAATGTTGGTAAAAGTGAGTATGTCAGAACGCAACCATGATTTCTGTGGTTATTTGGCTTAATATATGTATGAGTGTGTATCTGTTCTCTCTCTTCTGCTTCAGACTTCAACATCGAACGCAAGCAAGGAAAAGAAAAAGAAATTAGACCAGCATTTGATTCCAGGTGGAGAAAGCAAGGAAAAGAAAAAGAAATTAGACCAGCATTTGATTCCAGTTGGAGGAAGCAAGAAAAAGAAAAAGAAATTAGACCAGCATTTGATTCCAGTTGGAGAAAGCAAGAAAAAGAAAAAGAAATTAGACCAGCATTTGATTCCAGTTGGAGAAAGCAAGAAAAAGAAAAAGAAATTAGACCAGCATTTGATTCCAGGTGGAGGAAGCAATAAAAAGAAAAAGAAATTAGACCAGCATTTGATTCCAGTTGGAGAAAGCAAGAAAAAGAAAAAGAAATTAGACCAGCATTTGATTCCAGTTGGAGGAAGCAATAAAAAGAAAAAGAAATTAGACCAGCATTTGATTCCAGGTGGGGGAAGCAAGAAAAATAAATTAGACTAGAATTTGATGTAATGTTAACATAATTAAATCAATGTTGCAATCTGATGTACAAATGATGAAACAACATTAACATTTCAACTACACTTCAATTTCACATCAAATTCCTGGCCAAGATAATTCTTACAAAAGTAAAAGAGGCACAAAAGGACAAAAAACACCACAACCTTTAAAATTGAGCAAATGTAAAAACATAAGAAAAATGTAAACTTGTGTTTCATATTTGAAATGTTACTATGAGTTTTAAATGATGTGGTTTGCTTTAGCATAAGTATATTTATGTATTTATATTTTCAATTTAGTTTAAAGTTTTCATTTTATAAATTATCATTATCTGTAACAATAATCAAGTTCATATGTAATTTGTGTATTTTGTATTATTTAAAACATTGTTCTCTGTAACTTACAAAACAATAATCAAACAGGCTATTTTATTATTGTTAATTATGAATTTGGATTTAGGGTTCTGTCATAAATTGATATTTGTAATTTGGCTTTCATCCATCATATTTTATGTTAACAATAAAGAAACAACAAACAAGTACATTTTGTTTGTATTTTATGTATTTGATTCACATGCAGACCTTTTCATACCTTTAATTTGCATTTTAATCTAATGATTCTATAATGCTATATTTGTTCATGAAATATAGTTTGTTCATTGTTCCTATGTATTTATTCTTTTTTTAATTAATTCAATTGTAAAAGATATTACTAGTATTCTTAAGATAGATAAATATCTCAATAGTAAACTTATAGACTAGATGTGTATTCTGATTTAAATATATTTTAATATTTTCTGTATTATGATAAACACATTTTCACTGACGTACCTGATCTAATGTTCATAAACTATAGACTCAATCATTTCATTGATTCTAACAGTAAAGTCATCATCCCTCTATTATCATACCTTGTACTGATCATCACTGAGTTTTAATGCGCATTAAAAAAAAATCTGCTCTCTACATCTAAATGTGTCAAACATAAGTTGTCATTCACTCTCGACAAGCCCCGCCCACTGAGTCCAGTAGAACTGACTGACATGTAAACTGGCCAACCATCGATAAGTCACATTCGATCCAGCCAATGAGATTAGATCATTGGATTTTAATTTTCTCGATTTGACTTGACTAGACCAATTCATTTGAAATTTGAGATGGACATTATCTTCAAGAAAAAAGAAAAAAAACCCTCAGCGATCACATCAATGACAAAATGTAGCTGCTACAGGAATCTGTCTGTAACTTACTGTATAACTTATTGTTTGTATTGTAATTTATCTACAATACCAGTCTCGCCATCTGTCAAATTAGGATATTTGTTATTGAACTGCCCTGTATTTGTTAAGCAACAATTATATATTTTTTAATCATTATATATAATTTATTGATGTGTCTGATAGTTAGCATAATCTGTGACAGATTTCTTATTTGCTCTATTTCATAATGAAAATAGTTTCAAACAAAGCCATGTAGCACATCTCTGCAAGTGTCACAAACGAGACTCCCGTGATTCCTTCTGCTCGCCACCAGAGGGATCCCTCTCCCGAATATTAAACCTCTTTGAACTACATTTCCCTCTCACATACCTGGCACTGATTACCCTTGCACCTTACTTTCATCAGTGGACTATTTAAGCTGCTCTCAGACTCTACCTCATTGCGAAGTTTTGTTTTGCCCTGGTGAACATCTTCCCGTTTCTTCCTGTGTTTTTGTCTTCCCATGGATTAATCTTGGACTGTTTATCCTCTTCGTGATTCTTTGCTGGTTGCCCTTGACTGTTTTCTATATTGGACTGATTTATGTAAGTTTGCTGCCTGCTCTGACCTTACGCCTGTTTTCAGATTACGAGTTGCTTTGTCTCTACTGTTGTGTTTGCTGGTGATTGACCCTGATTGTATGACCAATATATTTCCCCCGAATTTTTCACCCATCACAACCCGAATCCGAAACCATGAGGAGCTACAAGGGAGGAGGAAGGAGGAGGAACTTTCAAAGGGGTTTATCAGAGCATCTACGTCACCTGCAGCCTCTGGCTGATTCTTCGTTAAAAAAAGGACGGCAGTCTACGCCCTTGTATCGACTACCGCGGTCTCAACGACATCACCATCAAGTTTCGATACTGGTACCAGCTGCCCTAGAACAACTTCGCAATGCCAAGTACTTTTCCAAACTAGACCTCTGCAACGCCTATAATCTCATTCGCATCAGGGAGGGTGATGAATGGTAAACAGCTTTTTCTACCAGCACTGGGCAATATGAATATTTGGTTATGCCCTTCGGGCTTGCCAACAGTCCTTCTGTATTTCAATCCTTAATCAATGACGTCTTTCGGGACATGCTTGACCGTATGGTAATCGTTAACATCGATGAAATTCTCATCTATTTCAACACCTATGAGGAGCACGTGCAACACGTAAGGACAGTATTACAACGACTCATTGATTACCAGTTATATGCCAAAGCAGAGAAGTGTGAATTTCACCAGACTGCCACGTCATTTTTGGGCTACATCATCAGTCAGGAGGGAGTCGCTATGGACAAGAAGAAAGTCAAAGCTGTTCTAGACTGGCCACAACCGGCAACCTTATTAAAAAAAAACGGACATTGGAGCCATCCTCTCACAAATAGCATGGTTCCCCACCCAGGCTTTATACTGCCCTCCTGACAGAACTTTTGTACCTCAGGATCTCTGTAAGAATGTGTTACAGCAAGTTCATTCCTCACTCAGCTCCGGTCATCCTGGAATTTCTGCCACTTTTCACCTTTTTCAGAACAGCTTCTGGTGGCCAACCATGCGGACAGATGCAATTAAATTTATTCACAAATGCATCACCTGTAACACAAGCAAACATCCCAGACAATTACCATCCGGCTTACTGCATCCATTGCCAGTTCCTCACCGACCATGGTCCCATCTTGCCATAGACTTTATTACCGATCTTCCAAAATCCAATGGTAATAGCACAATACTCACTGTAATAGATTGCTTCTCCAAGGCCTGTCGTTTAATTCCACTTCCCAAGCTGCCCACAGCATGAGAGTTCACGAAGAAAAACTGTTCACATGCACTCAGTGTGGAAAAAGTGCTCTCAAAGATCTCATGCACTTTCACTTTGGAGTGAGATCATTCAGCTGTGATCAGTGTGATAAATTATTTGTTTTGGCATCAAGCTTAAAAGCACCTTAAAACTCATACTGGTGTGTAAAGCCTCACGTTTGTTCTTTTTGTGGAAAGTGTTTTTCACAACTGGAACATTTAAAAGTGTATGAGAGTATTCATACTGGTGTGAGACCTCATGTGTGCTCTGACTGTGAGAAGACCTTCACTTCATCCAGTGTCTTAAAACAGCACCAGAGAATTCATACTGGAGAGAAACCGTACACATAAGAAAAAACGTTTCCTGAAGTTCTCTAATGAGCTGTCACGGTATAGAGAGAAGTAGACAGGTGAGTAGTTCAAAAACAGAGTTTTATTTGAACAGAGGCATGGAGTGGAACAGCAGAGATGACTGGTGAGTGTATATATTGAAGAATCTGAACTGGATAATGAACTTAGCTGGGTGGTAATCTTGATCTCTTGTTAGTAGATGATGACTGTTGATACAGCAGGTAGATGACTGAAGACGGATGACAGGAAGCAGATGATCGGAGATGAAGCACTGATGAGGAAGTAGCAACAGATAAGTGTTTGGTTAGAGTCTGTGAGATCACGTAAGGATGAAACCAGACAAGGAAGTGAAGGGGAAGTGTCTCTTTATAGTGTGAGTAGGTGATGATGTGCAGGTTCGGTGAATCACAATTACGGGGAGAGTGAACGAGGGGGCGGAGCGTGCTGATCTGGTGACTCTGTGACAGTACCCCCTCCTCAAAGGGAGGCTCCTGATGACTAGACCTCTGGGAGCTGGTCGATCTGGGTGTTCTGAGTGGTATTGTGTGAGGAGTGTAGGATCGAGGATATCATAACGTATTACCAAGTCTATGAGGTATTCCAGCCTGGGACCCATGTCGTCACAAGTCTATGATAGCTCAAACCCTGTAGATGGGCTCCTCTTTGGCGATGTTGGGAGGAGGAGGTACTAGGTTTGAGGAGTGATACGTGGAAGGATGGTGAAATTCTGTAATGCGATGGTAGGTTTAACCCAAAGGTGACTTTGTTGAGCTGCCTCTGCATGGTGAATGGACCCATGTACCGGGGACTCGGCTTACGGCAGGGCAGCCGGAGATGGATGTCCCGCGTCGAGAGCCATATCTTCTGGCCCGATTGGTACAGAGGGGTAGGTGTTCTACGGTTGTCCGCTTGTCTCTTGTGTCTCTGCACTGCCTGTTGGAGATGCACATGAGCTGAGTCCCATACCCTCTCGCTCTGCTCGAACCAGTGGTTGACAGCTGGAACCTCCGAGGGCTCACCCGACCAGGGGAACAGAGGAGGCTGGTATTCTAGGATACATTGGAACATGGTGAGCCCTGTGGTGGATTGACGTAGGGAGTTCTGAGCATATTCAGCCCATGGAAGGAATTGGCTCCACCTGGTTCTGGTGATGTGGATTCAATCTTTTAGCTTCTCGCAGGTATTCGAGATTACGGTGGTCAGTGATAACCTCAAACTTGTGATGTGCTCCCTCCAGCCAATGCCTTCACTCTTCTAGTGCTAGCTTGATGGCGAGCAACTCTCGATTTCCAATGTAGGAAAGTTCTGTTCCGCGGGGAAAGATTCTTCGAATATAAGGCACATGGATGGAGTCTAGGAGGATCACCCTGCCGCTGTGAGAGGACCGCTCGGACCCCGGTAGATGAGGCATCAACCTCGACGATGAACTGAAGTTCAGGAGTAGGGGTGACCATGATCGGAGCGGTTTGAAAGGCCTGTTTGAGCTGTTGGAAGGCTTCAGATGCTGCTGAGGTCAAGGTCAGAGACTTGGGCCGGACATTAAGAGCTGAGATCAGAGGACAACTGAGAAGGCTGTAGTTGTTGATGAATCAACTGTAGAAGTTGGCAAATCCGAGAAAGCGTTGAAGTTCCTTGATGGTAGTGGGTTGAGGCCAGTTCTGGATGGTATCCACTTTCCTCTGGTCCACCTGAATGCCTTGATGGTCGATGACATACCCTAGGAAGTGGACTGAGATTGTGTGGAACTCGAATTTCTCAAGCTTGAAGTAGAGATGATGATGATGGTGGAGTTTTTCCAGGACCTGCGTCACGTGGAGGCGATGTTCGGCCAGGTTCCGGGAATAGATATGGATTTTTTTTATATAGACCACGACTGATCGGTGAAGAAATTCCTGGAACACCTCATTCATATAGCTTTGGAATACTGAAGGTGAGTTGGACAGGTCATACGGCATGACCCAGTATTCGTAGTGACCTGAAGGGGTAATGAAGGCAGTCTTCATCTCATCTCCTCAGCGTATACGAATGAGGTTGTATGCGCTTCGCAGGTCCAGCTTGGAGAAAATGTGAGCTCCCCTTAGCTGTTCCAGGGCGGCTGGGATCAGAGGAAGTGGATAGCTGTATTTGACTGTGTGGGAATTGAGGTGATGGTAGTCTATGCTCAAGCCTCCGTCCTTTTTGGAGACAAAAAAGAAGCTTGACGCGGCAGGGGACATAGATGGACGAATGAATTGTTGTTGGAGTGCCACCTGGATATACTCCTCCATGGCCTTCTGCTCCGGGATGGACAGTGGATATACTCTGCCTTTGGGCAGAGAAGCCCCAGTTAGTAGGTTGATTGCACAGTCCCATTGCCGATGTGGTGGAAGTTAGGTTGCCAACCGCTTACTGAAGACATCCTGGAACGCCCGGTATTCTGGAGGGATCCACCTCTGGACTTTCAAGGAAGTGAAGGAGGTGGAGTTGATGGACAGTGATGGTTGATCAGGAGTTGTAGATGAGTGAGAACGAGATTTTAATGGTTTCTGGACTGAAGAGAGACAGGATTGGAAGCCGGCATCACTCCATTGCAGGATTTCACCACTGTCCCAGTTGATGCGAGGTTGGTGTTGTGACATCCACAGGCGTCCCAGGATGAGATCAGCGGTGGATCCTTCCAGCACCATAAACATGATTGATTTCTTTGGGATGCAGGCATCCGATGCGGAGCGTCAGAGTGGGAGAGAATTGTCGGATTCGACCACGACCCAGCGGTTTTCCTTGGATGGTGTGGATACTTAAATCTTGAGAGCAGCATTTCCTGTGGACGTTCAGTTTTTGGAGAAGTTGGCTAGAGATGAAGTTCCCTGCAGAAGCTGAGTCGATGAGGGCTTGCGCTGAGACACAAATGCGGGGGGTTAGGACATGCACAGTATTACGAGATAGAGAATTCATTTGAGGTGGAAGTTGAATAGTACTCACCGCCGGGCGTGGTGGTCAAGCTGGACAGGCTGTGATAATGTGACCTTCTCTCCCGCAGTACAAGCACAGTTGGTTGAGGATTCTTCGCATGAGTTAGGTAATAGGACTCCACTTGCATGGGTTCAGATGTTGGCAGGGCTCGGCAACATCAGGACAAAATTATAGTAGTTAATGTCTTGTACACTACACCCTCTGGTTTCTGCTGTATTTACATGTTGATGTTTGTTGCTGAACATTTTACATTTTTTATGAAGTAAATTGTGTTGTTTGCCTGTGCTAAACTCGCCATCATGATGCTAGAGTTTTCTTGATGTCTTTTTGTATTTTTCCGCTTATTGCTCGTATTTTTAACGTATACACATAACAGAGGTAGACAACTAATTCAGCTTTTAAAACCTACTGTTTGACCTTTTTTTTTTTTTTTAAATGGAAAGACTATCTTAAGTAACAGCATTTCTTCTACAGACCTTTAATAAAATGTATTTTAAGCAGTATGAATGCTTTTAGTGAACATTTATATCGTAAAACACCACAAAAAAACTTGAGCAGAGAAATAAAATGCTCTGACCTGACACGATTCCTGTATGGGATGATCCTAATCAAGTGAATTTACTGAACTCTGAACAGTTCAAAGGTGTCCAGTAAAAAAGGCAATATAGATCTTGGGGAAAAACACCTGTTAATCCGCAGACAGTTATAGTTCACACAGAACCTGTAGCTCTGTTGACAATGAACAATGAAAACTTTAGTGATTTTTATTTCTGATGATTATTAATGCACATTTTAGAGAGTTCTGGCTGTGGATGTGAAGCTTTTTTATTTAAACCAGATAATTACTTAAATGAAAGTGAAACTAAAGACTGGCTTTGAAGTTAGTTTTAAGTGACTTGAAATGGCGTCTAGATCTTTTGCTGAGGAGGATTTATCTTGTCCGGTGTGCTGTTGCATTTTTATAAACCCTGTTCTTCTGTCGTGTAGCCACAGTTTTTGTTCAAGCTGTATTCAGAGGGTTTGGGAAAATAATACACTTAAAGAATGTCCGGTTTGCCGAACAACATCTTCAAATGATCGTCCTCCGGTAAATTTGGCTTTGAAGAACTTGTGTGAGAGTTTTCAACAGGAGAGAAGAGAGAAATCTGGATCTGGAGTCTGTAGAGATCACAACGAGAAGCTCAAACTCTTCTGTCTGGATGATCAACAGCCCGTGTGTGTGGTGTGTCGAGACTCCAGAAAACACACCAACCACAGATTCTGTCCTCTAGATGAAGCTGTCGCAGATAAAAAGGTCAGATAAATGATGTTTTAAACATTTGATTAGATCAAAAATCAATAATTATTGACAGACAATTTCACTTTGACAAACTAATACTGAAAAAAATACTCGTGTTGGTTTATTTACACAGGGACAAATCAGACTTTTTTTTATCTGTTAGTTGGTAACACTTTACAATACGGGTGCACTAATAAGCATTAATTCATGCTTAACTAATGCACAGATAATACTGAATTAATGTGTAACCAATGATTATCTAAGCTATTCATTAATGATTACCACATTAGGAACTAATTAACAGTCTGTATGGTTAATGTATTAGTTCATACATGCATTGTTATTAATTAAATATGTAATTGTGGATTAATTCCCTAATAACTCATTTTTTTAACTAATAGTGTTAATTAATATGTTAATTACCAGAATGGGCCAAAGCCTTGTATTTCAACTTCCAGATAATACAGGTACACTAATATGCATTAATATATGATTAATTACTTCATTGTTAGTGCAAATTCATGTGTAAATTACTACAATTACTAAATGACTAGTTAATAATGATGTGCCTCAACTAGTAAAGTCATAACATAATGATACCTTTGCAAATCATTAGCTAATGATTAATTAAAGCAGACAACTGGTAGTTGAAGTGCATAGCTTTGACTAATTGTGGTAATTAACACATTAATTTACACTATTAGTTAATAAAATATGTTATTAAGGAATTAATACACAATGACACATTGAATTAATAGCAATTCATGTATTACTTAATCTATTAATCAGACTCTTTATTAGTTGCTGATGCAGTAATAATTAATTAATGGTTTAGTTCTTCATGAGTTATACCATTAACTCATTATTATCTGTGCATTAGTTAAACATGAATTAATGCATATTAGTGCACCCGTATTGTAAAGTGTTACCCTGTTCCCATGTAATCAATAATTGTATCCCTTAAAACTCATCTTTGAAAAAAAAAAAGTTTTATTCATGCCTTTAAATAGCTTGAATTTAGAGAGATAGTTGCTTTCGTTACGTAAGTACCGCAGACTTGAGATAGTTCCAGGAAGTGCTAGTTAGATATAGAGAGAGACAGAAGTGATGGTGGGTAATTTGTAGTCAATAAATGCATTGATTAACCATATTTAAACAATACACCGACATGTGAATGTATTATGTGTAGTTACAGCAATGTTGTTTTTAAAAGATAAAAATCTGCTAATATTTTAGGATTAGTGTGGTCAACCAGCATTGCCTGCCTTGTTTACATATTTCAGGCTAATGTTACCTTGGTTAAAGACCGTGTTGCGGTTGTTTTCAAGTATTTTAATGTTCTTAAACTTGTATGTTAGTTAAGGGCAACCACGTCATGTTCACTGTTTAACAAGGACAAGAGACCTACCACTGCAGATAGGAGATCCATTGCAATGCAAACAAGTGAAATGTAAAATTGAATTAAGTAGCTACATTTTTACGATATTACGATATAATACATAATATATTCAATTCTAAAACAAAACATGATTATACACACATGATCATATGTAGCCTTTAAATGTTATTCACAGTGGTGGGATATCAGGGCCTTCTCTGCTGTCCATGTCAAAATAAAAATAATTCATAATTAAATTAAATGAATGTGCGTCTAAATTAGATTACTGTCTATTTCAGTATGTTACAATTACATTTCAAGAAAGAATATGGTTATTTTTTGCGAGGCTGAGCCTCATTTTCCAAATGTCATCTGAACACAGCTCTGTTGACCAACACTAGTAGTGTAGCTAGCCTTCTGTTGAAGCTGTCATTTTCCATTTGATCATAACTTTGACTAACGTGTGTTATCAGCCAATCAAATTTTGATGCTTAGTGACACACTAGCAGCAGCACACAAACATGCCAAATATTAAAAATAAAAGGATTACAATGTAAAAGATTAATATTGTGTACATAATGATATGGGGGGATCCTGTAGATGGTCTGTTTGCGAGCAGATCTGTTTGTGCTCTGGAGACACCATGGGACTTTTAGAGAATATAGGGACAACCCTTTTAGACCATGCACCGCGCGCTGACCATTTTTCACATCGTTAAACTAGCAAAAGTGGATTCGGACACATCCTAATTGCATGAGCCCTGCGCTTTAGACCATACGCTTAGATCGTTAAAATAGGGCCCTTACACTATATTATCTAATTATGTTTGCTTTTAATATTTCAATTTAGTGCATCATCAGATTAAGATGTTATAATGTTTTGAGTTATGGTGCAATAAAATAAATTCAATAATAGACACTTTTTTGTTGTTTTCTTTCAGGAGATACTCGAAGCTTTACTGGAAGACTTACAAGAGGAACTGAGGACATCTGTGAATCGTGAACAGAATCTGTGTGAAACTGCTGAAGATATTAAGGTTAGAAATAATCAATGTGATTAATGCAATTCTGGAAGTGTAGATACTGATGTAGATCTAGTTTGGTCAATATTGTTGTCTCTAATTTCAGTTTCACGCTCAATGCATAGAGACTCAGATTATAGATGAGTTGGAGGAACTTCACCAGTTTCTACATGATGAAGAAGTGGCCAGAATAACAGCGCTGAGAGAGGAAGAGGAGAAGAGGAGTCAGAGGATGAAGGAGAAGATTGAAGAGACGAGCAAACATATTTCATCTCTCACAATCACAATCAGAGCCATCGAGGAGCAGATGAAGGCTGAAGATGCTTCATTCCTGCAGGTGTCAATTCATCTTCATTATTCTCCAATTATATGCAATTTCGATAATGTGGCTATATGTGTCCTTATGTGTTTGCAGTGTGGGTGTGTAAATGTATTGTAATGTACAATGTAAAGCGAGCTTGAGCTATGGAAAGGCACTATATAAATAAAACTACTTCTTCATCTTCTATATGAATGTCAATTTCAGAGATTTATGCTAGATTCAGTTTTGCTGAATAATTTACATTTCTTTATTTTTTCTTTACAGAACTTTAAGGCCACATTGCAAAGGTTTGTGTTTGTTTCTCTCTGTGTTTCAAAACTCAAATCATCACTCTTAGAAGAAAAGGTTCTATATGGAATATTAAAGGGTTCCGTCAGACGCTTCATATATAGAGCCTTTTAGAGGTTCCCATTATATTATGGATTTAGTTTGAATAAACCCATTCATTCATTCATTCATTCAACAACTTGTAATATTTGTCACTAAAAATTTAAATAACCAATTAAATATAAAAGTAAAAAATTAAAGATATGTTTCCTTAGAAACTTTGTGGCATAAAGGGTTCTTAAAATTTAGTGTCGAACCCCTGATTTCTACATAGAACCACATTGAAACTTCAGCATCTCTGACTCTTGAATGTTGTTTCAGAGCCCAATATCTTCCAGATCCAGACCCCAGTCCAACTGTGGCGATCACTTTCACAGATCACCTGACCAACCTGAAGCTCAGTGTCTTACAGAAGATGCAGGACAATGTTGGTAAAAGTGAGTATGACAGAACGCAACCATGATTTCTGTGGTTATTTGGCTTAATATATGTATGAGTGTGTATCTGTTCTCTCTCTTCAGCTTCTGACAACATCGCAAGCAAACCAGGAAAAGAAAATGAAATTAGACCATCGACTCATTTCTTGGGGGCAAATCAAGGAAATGAAATTAGACCAGTTACTCATTTATTGGGGGCAAAGCAAGGAAATGAAATTAGACCAGTTACTCATTTCTTGGGGGCAAAGCAAGAAAATGAAATTAGACCAGTTACTCATTTCTTGGGGGCAAAGCAAGGAAATGAAATTAGACCAGTTACTAATTTCTTGGGGGCAAAGCAAGAAAATGAAATTAGACCAGTAACTCATTTCTTGGGGGCAAAGCAAGGAAATGAAATTAGACCAGTGACTCATTTCTTGGGGGCAAAGCAAGGAAATGAAATTAGACCAGTAACTCATTTATTGGGGGCAAAGCAAGGAAATGAAATTAGACCAGTTACTCATTTCTTGGGGGCAAAGCAAGGAAATGAAATTAGACCAGTTACTCATTTCTTGGGGGCAAAGCGAGAAAATGAAATTAGACCAGTTACTCATTTCTTGGGGGCAATGCAAGAAAATGAAATTAGACCAGTTACTCATTTCTTGGGGGCAAAGCGAGAAAATGAAATTAGACCAGTTACTCATTTCTTGGGGGCAATGCAAGAAAATGAAATTAGACCAGTTACTCATTTCTTGGGGGCAAAGCAAGGAAATGAAATTAGACCAGTTACTCATTTCTTGGGGGCAAAGCAAGGAAATGAAATTAGACCAGTGACTCATTTCTTGGGGGCAATGCAAGAAAATGAAATTAGACCAGTTACTCATTTCTTGGGGGCAAAGCGAGAAAATGTAATTAGACCAGTTACTCATTTCTTGGGGGCAATGCAAGAAAATGAAATTAGACCAGTTACTCATTTCTTGGGGGCAAAGCAAGGAAATGAAATTAGACCAGTTACTCATTTCTTGGGGGCAATGCAAGAAAATGAAGTTAGACCAGTTACTCATTTCTTGGGGGCAAAGCAAGAAAATGAAGTTAGACCAGTAACTCATTTCTTGGGGGCAAACCAAGGAAATTAAATTAGACCAGTAACTCATTTCTTGGGGGGCAAAGCAAGAAAATGAAGTTAGACCAGTAACTCATTTCTTGGGGGCAAACCAAGGAAATTAAATTAGACCAGTAACTCATTTCTTGGGGGGCAAAGCAAGAAAATGAAATTAGACCAGTAACTCACATCTGGGGGGAAAAGCAAGAAAATGAAATTAGACCAGTTACTCATTTCTTGGGGGCAAAGCAAGGAAATGAAATTAGACCAGTTACTCATTTCTTGGGGGCAAAGCAAGTAAATGAAGTTAGACCAGTAACTTATTTCTTTGGGGCAAAGCAAGGAAGTAAAATTAGACCAGTAACTCACATCTGGGGGGCAAAGCGAGAAAATGAAATTAGACCAGTAACTCATTTTTTGGGGGGCAAAGCAAGAAAATGAAATTAGACCAGTAACTCACATCTGGGGGGCAAAGCAAGAAAATTAAATTAGACCAGTTACTCATTTCTTGGGGGCAAAGCAAGAAAATGAAATTAGACCAGTTACTCATTTCTTGGGGGCAAAGCAAGAAAATGAAGTTAGACCAGTAACTTATTTCTTTGGGGCAAAGCAAGAAAATGAAATTAGACCAGTAACTCACATCTGGGGGGCAAAGCGAGAAAATGAAATTAGACCAGTAACTCACATCTGGGGGGCAAAGCGGGAAAATAAAATTAGACCAGTTACTCATTTCTTGGGGGCAAAGCAAGAAAATGAAGTTAGACCAGTAACTCATTTCTTCGGGGCAAAGCAAGGAAATGAAATTAGACCAGTAACTCATTTCTTGGGGGCAAAGCAAGGAAATGAAATTAGACCAGTTACTCATTTCTTGGGGGCAATGCAAGAAAATGAAGTTAGACCAGTTACTCATTTCTTGGGGGCAAAGCAAGAAAATGAAGTTAGACCAGTAACTCATTTCTTGGGGGCAAACCAAGGAAATTAAATTAGACCAGTAACTCATTTCTTGGGGGGCAAAGCAAGAAAATGAAGTTAGACCAGTAACTCATTTCTTGGGGGCAAACCAAGGAAATTAAATTAGACCAGTAACTCATTTCTTGGGGGGCAAAGCAAGAAAATGAAATTAGACCAGTAACTCACATCTGGGGGGAAAAGCAAGAAAATGAAATTAGACCAGTTACTCATTTCTTGGGGGCAAAGCAAGGAAATGAAATTAGACCAGTTACTCATTTCTTGGGGGCAAAGCAAGTAAATGAAGTTAGACCAGTAACTTATTTCTTTGGGGCAAAGCAAGGAAGTAAAATTAGACCAGTAACTCACATCTGGGGGGCAAAGCGAGAAAATGAAATTAGACCAGTAACTCATTTTTTGGGGGGCAAAGCAAGAAAATGAAATTAGACCAGTAACTCACATCTGGGGGGCAAAGCAAGAAAATTAAATTAGACCAGTTACTCATTTCTTGGGGGCAAAGCAAGAAAATGAAATTAGACCAGTTACTCATTTCTTGGGGGCAAAGCAAGAAAATGAAGTTAGACCAGTAACTTATTTCTTTGGGGCAAAGCAAGAAAATGAAATTAGACCAGTAACTCACATCTGGGGGGCAAAGCGAGAAAATGAAATTAGACCAGTAACTCACATCTGGGGGGCAAAGCGGGAAAATAAAATTAGACCAGTTACTCATTTCTTGGGGGCAAAGCAAGAAAATGAAGTTAGACCAGTAACTCATTTCTTCGGGGCAAAGCAAGGAAATGAAATTAGACCAGTAACTCATTTCTTGGGGGCAAAGCAAGGAAATGAAATTAGACCAGTTACTCATTTCTTGGGGGCAAAGCAAGAAAATGAAATTAGACCAGTAACTCACATCTGGGGGGCAAAGCAAGAAAATGAAATTAGACCAGTTACTCATTTCTTGGGGGCAAAGCGAGAAAAATGAAATTAGACCAGTTACTCATTTCTTGGGGGCAAAGCAAGAAAATGAAATTAGACCAGTTACTCATTTCTTGGGGGCAAAGCAAGGAAATGAAATTAGACCAGTGACTCATTTCTTGGGGGCAATGCAAGAAAATGAAATTAGACCAGTTACTCATTTCTTGGGGGCAAAGCGAGAAAATGAAATTAGACCAGTTACTCATTTCTTGGGGGCAATGCAAGAAAATGAAATTAGACCAGTTACTCATTTCTTGGGGGCAAAGCAAGGAAATGAAATTAGACCAGTTACTCATTTCTTGGGGGCAATGCAAGAAAATGAAATTAGACCAGTTACTCATTTCTTGGGGGCAAAGCAAGAAAATGAAGTTAGACCAGTAACTCATTTCTTGGGGGCAAACCAAGGAAATTAAATTAGACCAGTAACTCATTTCTTGGGGGGCAAAGCAAGAAAATGAAGTTAGACCAGTAACTCATTTCTTGGGGGCAAACCAAGGAAATTAAATTAGACCAGTAACTCATTTCTTGGGGGGCAAAGCAAGAAAATGAAATTAGACCAGTAACTCACATCTGGGGGGAAAAGCAAGAAAATGAAATTAGACCAGTTACTCATTTCTTGGGGGCAAAGCAAGGAAATGAAATTAGACCAGTTACTCATTTCTTGGGGGCAAAGCAAGTAAATGAAGTTAGACCAGTAACTTATTTCTTTGGGGCAAAGCAAGGAAGTAAAATTAGACCAGTAACTCACATCTGGGGGGCAAAGCGAGAAAATGAAATTAGACCAGTAACTCATTTCTTTCTGGGCAAAGCAAGGAAATGAAATCAGACCAGTAACTCATTTCTTGGGGGGCAAAGCAAGAAAATGAAATTAGACCAGTAACTCACATCTGGGGGGAAAAGCAAGAAAATGAAATTAGACCAGTTACTCATTTCTTGGGGGCAAAGCAAGGAAATGAAATTAGACCAGTTACTCATTTCTTGGGGGCAAAGCAAGTAAATGAAGTTAGACCAGTAACTTATTTCTTTGGGGCAAAGCAAGGAAGTAAAATTAGACCAGTAACTCACATCTGGGGGCCAAAGCGAGAAAATGAAATTAGACCAGTAACTCATTTTTTGGGGGGCAAAGCAAGAAAATGAAATTAGACCAGTAACTCACATCTGGGGGGCAAAGCAAGAAAATTAAATTAGACCAGTTACTCATTTCTTGGGGGCAAAGCAAGAAAATGAAATTAGACCAGTTACTCATTTCTTGGGGGCAAAGCAAGAAAATGAAGTTAGACCAGTAACTTATTTCTTTGGGGCAAAGCAAGAAAATGAAATTAGACCAGTAACTCACATCTGGGGGGCAAAGCGAGAAAATGAAATTAGACCAGTAACTCACATCTGGGGGGCAAAGCGGGAAAATAAAATTAGACCAGTTACTCATTTCTTGGGGGCAAAGCAAGAAAAAGAAGTTAGACCAGTAACTCATTTCTTCGGGGCAAAGCAAGGAAATGAAATTAGACCAGTAACTCATTTCTTGGGGGCAAAGCAAGGAAATGAAATTAGACCAGTTACTCATTTCTTGGGGGCAATGCAAGAAAATGAAGTTAGACCAGTTACTCATTTCTTGGGGGCAAAGCAAGAAAATGAAGTTAGACCAGTAACTCATTTCTTGGGGGCAAACCAAGGAAATTAAATTAGACCAGTAACTCATTTCTTGGGGGGCAAAGCAAGAAAATGAAGTTAGACCAGTAACTCATTTCTTGGGGGCAAACCAAGGAAATTAAATTAGACCAGTAACTCATTTCTTGGGGGGCAAAGCAAGAAAATGAAATTAGACCAGTAACTCACATCTGGGGGGAAAAGCAAGAAAATGAAATTAGACCAGTTACTCATTTCTTGGGGGCAAAGCAAGGAAATGAAATTAGACCAGTTACTCATTTCTTGGGGGCAAAGCAAGTAAATGAAGTTAGACCAGTAACTTATTTCTTTGGGGCAAAGCAAGGAAGTAAAATTAGACCAGTAACTCACATCTGGGGGGCAAAGCGAGAAAATGAAATTAGACCAGTAACTCATTTCTTTCTGGGCAAAGCAAGGAAATGAAATCAGACCAGTAACTCATTTCTTGGGGGGCAAAGCAAGAAAATGAAATTAGACCAGTAACTCACATCTGGGGGGCAAAGCAAGAAAATGAAATTAGACCAGTTACTCATTTCTTGGGGGCAAAGCAAGAAAATGAAATTAGACCAGTTACTCATTTATTGGGGGCAAAGCAAGAAAATGAAATTAGACCAGTAACTCACATCTGGGGGGCAAAGCGAGAAAATGAAATTAGACCAGTAACTCACATCTGGGGGGCAAAGCGGGAAAATAAAATTAGACCAGTTACTCATTTCTTGGGGGCAAAGCAAGAAAATGAAGTTAGACCAGTAACTCATTTCTTCGGGGCAAAGCAAGGAAATGAATTTAGACCAGTAACTCATTTCTTGGGGGCAAAGCAAGGAAATGAAATTAGACCAGTTACTCATTTCTTGGGGGCAAAGCAAGAAAATGAAATTAGACCAGTTACTCATTTCTTGGGGGCAAAGCGAGAAAATGAAATTAGACCAGTTACTCATTTCTTGGGGGCAAAGCAAGAAAATGAAATTAGACCAGTTACTCATTTCTTGGGGGCAAAGCAAGGAAATGAAATTAGACCAGTTACTCATTTCTTGGGGGCAAAGCAAGAAAATGAAATTAGACCAGTTACTCATTTCTTGGGGGCAAAGCAAGGAAATGAAATTAGACCAGTGACTCATTTCTTGGGGGCAAAGCAAGGAAATGAAATTAGACCAGTTACTCATTTCTTGGGGGCAAAGCAAGAAAATGAAATTAGACCAGTTACTCATTTCTTGGAGGCAAAGCGAGAAAATGAAATTAGACCAGTTACTCATTTCTTGGGGGCAAAGCAAGAAAATGAAGTTAGACCAGTAACTCATTTCTTGGGGGCAAAGCAAGGAAATTAAATTAGACCAGTAACTCACATCTGGGGGGCAAAGCAAGAAAATGAAATTAGACCAGTTACTCATTTCTTGGGGGCAAAGCAAGGAAATGAAATTAGACCAGTTACTCATTTCTTGGGGGCAAAGCAAGAAAATGAAGTTAGACCAGTAACTTATTTCTTTGGGGCAAAGCAAGGAAATAAAATTAGACCAGTAACTCACATCTGGGGGGAAAAGCGAGAAAATGAAATTAGACCAGTAACTCATTTCTTTCTGGGCAAAGCAAGGAAATGAAATTAGACCAGTAACTCATTTCTTGGGGGGCAAAGCAAGAAAATGAAGTTAGACCAGTAACTCACATCTGGGGGCAAAGCAAGAAAATGAAATTAGACCAGTTACTCATTTCTTGGGGGCAAAGCAAGGAAATGAAATTAGACCAGTTACTCATTTCTTGGGGGCAAAGCAAGGAAATGAAGTTAGACCAGTAACTTATTTCTTTGGGGCAAAGCAAGAAAATGAAATTAGACCAGTTACTCATTTCTTGGGGGCAAAGCAAGGAAATGAAATTAGACCAGTTACTCATTTCTTGGGGGCAAAGCAAGAAAATGAAGTTAGACCAGTAACTATATTTCTTTGGGGCAAAGCAAGGAAATAAAATTAGACCAGTAATTCACATCTGGGGGGCAAAGCGAGAAAACGAAATTAGACCAGTAACTCACATCTGGGGGGCAAAGCGAGAAAATTAAATTAGACCAGTAACTCATTTCTTGGGGGCAAAGCAAGAAAATGAAGTTAGACCAGTAGCTCATTTCTTGGGGGCAAAGCAAGGAAATGAAATTAGACCAGTAACTCATTTCTTGGGGGCAAAGTAAGGAAATGAAATTAGACCAGTTACTCATTTCTTGGGGGCAAAGCAAGAAAATGAAATTAGACCAGTTACTCATTTCTTGGGGGCAAAGCAAGGAAATGAAATTAGACCAGTTACTCATTTCTTGGGGGCAAAGCAAGAAAATGAAATTAGACCAGTTACTCATTTCTTGGGGGCAAAGCGAGAAAATGAAATTAGACCAGTTACTCATTTCTTCGGGGCAAAGCAAGAAAATGAAATTAGACCAGTTACTCATTTCTTGGGGGCAAAGCAAGGAAATGAAATTAGACCAGTTACTCATTTCTTGGGGGCAAAGCAAGAAAATGAAATTAGACCAGTTACTCATTTCTTGGGGGCAAAGCAAGGAAATGAAATTAGACCAGTGACTCATTTCTTGGGGGCAAAGCAAGGAAATGAAATTAGACCAGTTACTCATTTCTTGGGGGCAAAGCAAGAAAATGAAATTAGACCAGTTACTCATTTCTTGGGGGCAAAGCGAGAAAATGAAATTAGACCAGTTACTCATTTCTTGGGGGCAAAGCAAGAAAATGAAGTTAGACCAGTAACTCATTTCTTGGGGGCAAAGCAAGGAAATTAAATTAGACCAGTAACTCACATCTGGGGGGCAAAGCAAGAAAATGAAATTAGACCAGTTACTCATTTCTTGGGGGCAAAGCAAGGAAATGAAATTAGACCAGTTACTCATTTCTTGGGGGCAAAGCAAGAAAATGAAGTTAGACCAGTAACTTATTTCTTTGGGGCAAAGCAAGGAAATAAAATTAGACCAGTAACTCACATCTGGGGGGCAAAGCGAGAAAATGAAATTAGACCAGTAACTCATTTCTTTCTGGGCAAAGCAAGGAAATGAAATTAGACCAGTAACTCATTTCTTGGGGGGCAAAGCAAGAAAATGAAGTTAGACCAGTAACTCACATCTGGGGGGCAAAGCAAGAAAATGAAATTAGACCAGTTACTCATTTCTTGGGGGCAAAGCAAGGAAATGAAATTAGACCAGTTACTCATTTCTTGGGGGCAAAGCAAGGAAATGAAGTTAGACCAGTAACTTATTTCTTTGGGGCAAAGCAAGAAAATGAAATTAGACCAGTTACTCATTTCTTGGGGGCAAAGCAAGGAAATGAAATTAGACCAGTTACTCATTTCTTGGGGGCAAAGCAAGAAAATGAAGTTAGACCAGTAACTATATTTCTTTGGGGCAAAGCAAGGAAATAAAATTAGACCAGTAACTCACATCTGGGGGGCAAAGCGAGAAAATGAAATTAGACCAGTAACTCACATCTGGGGGGCAAAGCGAGAAAATTAAATTAGACCAGTAACTCATTTCTTGGGGGCAAAGCAAGAAAATGAAGTTAGACCAGTAGCTCATTTCTTGGGGGCAAAGCAAGGAAATGAAATTAGACCAGTAACTCATTTCTTGGGGGCAAAGCAAGGAAATGAAATTAGACCAGTTACTCATTTCTTGGGGGCAAAGCAAGAAAATGAAATTAGACCAGTTACTCATTTCTTGGGGGCAAAGCAAGGAAATGAAATTAGACCAGTGACTCATTTCTTGGGGGCAAAGCAAGGAAATGAAATTAGACCAGTTACTCATTTCTTGGGGGCAAAGCAAGAAAATTAAATTAGACCAGTTACTCATTTCTTGGGGGCAAAGCGAGAAAATGAAATTAGACCAGTTACTCATTTCTTGGGGGCAAAGCAAGAAAATGAAGTTAGACCAGTAACTCATTTCTTGGGGGCAAAGCAAGGAAATTAAATTAGACCAGTAACTCATTTCTTGGGGGGCAAAGCAAGAAAATGAAATTAGACCAGTAACTCACATCTGGGGGGCAAAGCAAGAAAATGAAATTAGACCAGTTACTCATTTCTTGGGGGCAAAGCAAGAAAATAAAGTTAGACCAGTAACTTATTTCTTTGGGGCAAAGCAAGGAAATAAAATTAGACCAGTAACTCACATCTGGGGGGCAAAGCGAGAAAATGAAATTAGACCAGTAACTCATTTCTTTCTAGGCAAAGCAAGGAAATGAAATTAGACCAGTAACTCATTTCTTGGGGGGCAAAGCAAGAAAATGAAATTAGACCAGTAACTCACATCTGGGGGGCAAAGCAAGAAAATGAAATTAGACCAGTTACTCATTTCTTGGGGGCAAAGCAAGGAAATGAAATTAGACCAGTTACTCATTTCTTGGGGGCAAAGCAAGAAAATGAAGTTAGACCAGTAACTTATTTCTTTGTGGCAAAGCAAGGAAATAAAATTAGACCAGTAACTCACATCTGGGGGGCAAAGCGAGAAAATGAAATTAGACCAGTAACTCATTTCTTTCTGGGCAAAGCAAGGAAATGAAATTAGACCAGTAACTCATTTCTTGGGGGGCAAAGCAAGAAAATGAAATTAGACCAGTAACTCACATCTGGGGGGCAAAGCAAGAAAATGAAATTAGACCAGTTACTCATTTCTTGGGGGCAAAGCAAGGAAATGAAATTAGACCAGTTACTCATTTCTTGGGGGCAAAGTAAGAAAATGAAGTTAGACCAGTAACTTATTTCTTTGGGGCAAAGCAAGAAAATTAAATTAGACCAGTTACTCATTTCTTGGGGGCAAAGCAAGAAAATGAAATTAGACCAGTTACTCATTTCTTGGGGGCAAAGCAAGAAAATGAAGTTAGACCAGTAACTCATTTCTTGGGGGCAAAGCAAGGAAATAAAATTAGACCAGTAACTCACATCTGGGGGGCAAAGCGAGAAAATGAAATTAGACCAGTAACTCACATCTGGGGGGCAAAGCGAGAAAATGAAATTAGACCAGTTACTCATTTCTTGGGGGCAAAGCAAGACAATGAAGTTAGACCAGTAACTCATTTCTTGGGGGCAAAGCAAGGAAATGAAATTAGACCAGTAACTCATTTCTTGGGGGCAAAGCACGAAAATGAAATTAGACCAGTAACTCACATCTGGGGGGCAAAGCGAGAAAATGAAATTAGACCAGTTACTCATTTCTTGGGGGCAAAGAGAGAAAATGAAGTTAGACCAGTAACTCATTTCTTGGGGGCAAAGCAAGGAAATGAAATTAGACCGGTAACTCATTTCTTGGGGGCAAAGCAAGAAAATGAAATTAGACCAGTAACTCACATCTGGGGGGCAAAGCAAGAAAATAAAGTTAGACCAGTAACTCATTTCTTGGGGGCAAAGCAAGAAAATGAAGTTAGACCAGTAACTCATTTCTTGGGGGCAAAGCAAGGAAATGAAATTAGACCAGTAACTCACATCTGGGGAGCAAAGCAAGAAAATGAAATTAGACCAGTAACTCACATATGGGGGGCAAAGTGAGAAAATGAAATTAGACCAGTTACTCATTTCTTGGGGGTAAAGCAAGAAAATGAAGTTAGACCAGTAACTCATTTCTTGGGGCAAAGCAAGAAAATGAAGTTAGACCAGTAACTCGTTTCTTTGGGTCAAAGCAAGGAAATGAAATTAGACCAGTAACTCATTTCTTGGGGGCAAAGCAAGAAAATTAAATTAGACCAGTAACTCACATCTGGGGGGCAAAGCAAGAAAATGAAATTAGACCAGTAACTCACATCTGGGGGGCAAAGCAAGAAAATGAAATTAGACCAGTAACTCACATCTGGGGGGCAAAGCAAGAAAATGAAATTAGACCAGTAACTCACATCTGGGGGGCAAAGCAAGAAAATGAAATTAGACCAGTAACTCACATCTGGGGGGCAAAGCAAGAAAATGAAATTAGACCAGTAACTCACATCTGGGGGGCAAAGCAAGAAAATGAAATTAGACCAGTAACTCATTTCTTGGGGGCAAAGCAAGAAAATGAAGTTAGACCAGTTACTCATTTCTTGGGGGCAAAGCAAGGAAATGAAAATAGACCAGTTACTTATTTCTTGGGGGCAAAGTAAGAAAATTAAGTTAGACCAGTAACTTATTTCTTTGGGGCAAAGCAAGGAAATAAAATTAGACCAGTAACTCACATCTGGGGGGCAAAGCGAGAAAATGAAATTAGACCAGTAACTCACATCTGGGGGGCAAAGCGAGAAAATGAAATTAGACCAGTTACTCATTTCTTGGGGGCAAAGCAAGAAAATGAAGTTAGACCAGTAACTCACATCTGGGGGGCAAAGCAAGAAAATGAAATTAGACCAGCTACTCATTTCTTGGGGGCAAAGCAAGAAAATGAAGTTAGACCAGTTACTCACATCTGGGGGGCAAAGCGAGAAAATGAAGTTAGACCAGTTACTCACCTCTGGGGGGCAAAGCAAGAAAAAGAAGTTAGACCAGTTACTCACATCTGGGGGGCAAAGCAAGAAAAAGAAGTTAGACCATTATCTCATTTCTTTGGGGCAACGGCAAGAAAATGAAAATAAAATTCAGTAGATGGGGGCAAAGGAAGAAGAAGATTTCTTGTTAAAGGCAAAAAGGGCATTTCACCATAAGTATAACGGTAAATGAGGCTGCTCACATGATGTTGAACCAACATTACAGTGTTACATATGTTAATGACATTCCAACTGATTTTTCACGTTCATTTGTTCATTTGTTTTTTCACATTAATTTGTTCATCCATCTTCTGACAACTGGGTACTGGATCTCATAATTGTGAGAAGTCAGAGAAGCCCTTTACGGGCCTTTGTCCCCCAGAAATGAGCAACTGGTCTAATGTAATGTTAACATAAATCAATGCTGCAATCTGATGTACAAATGCTGAAACAACATTAACATTTCAACTACACTTCAGTTTCACATCATCAAATTCCTGACCTTTACAAAGTTTCTATGTAAAAAAAAAAAATCTTTGATGAAAAAAGCTTGATGAAAACCATGTGCACTTTTCTTTTATTTCAATCAAATCAATAGAAATGATTACTTTCCAAAAAAGATGATTACAAAAGTAAAAGAGGCACAAAAATGACAAAAAGCACCACAACCTTTAAATTGGAGCAAATGTAAAAACATAAGAACAATTTATTCTTGTGTTTCATAATTGAAATATTACTAGAAGTTTTAAATGAAGTTTTTGTGTAGTAATTTGAAGTAATTTGGGTGTTTTGTATTATTTACAACATTGTTCTCTGTAACTTTCTAAATATAGGCTTTTATAAGCCTATATTTAGGCTATAAAAGCCTAAATATATTATTGTTTTATTATTGTTAATTATGAAATTGGGGTTAGGGTTCTGTCATAAATTGATATTTGTAATTTGGCTTTTATCCATCTTATTATATGTTAACAATAAAGAAACAAACAAGTAAATATTTTGTTTGTATTTTTCATTTATTTCATCCACATTCTGACCTTTTCACCTTAATTTGCATTTTAATCTGTAATGATTCTATAATGCTATATTTGTTCATGCAATTTTCTATGTATTTATTCTTTTTTTATATAAATTAAATTGGAAAGATATTCTTAAACATCTCAATAGTAAACATATAGACTAGATGTGTATTCTGATTTAAATATATTTGCAGTGTGGCAATAAATTAAAATTGAAAAATAATTATAATAATACTAATTATAGGCTAATACCAACAGAGTTGTTTATACAAGTAAATGGTGCTCTAATTATTTTATGGTTTTTGTACTGTATATATTGCAGAAGATGTAATACAGGCTATATGTTTTGTTATGAAATATGGAATTATTCTATTATAATTATTCCTTTTTGTGTATGAAGTACATGTGTTTTAGTTAACCACTATTGTAACTTTATATAATGAAAGTGTTTTTATAAAGCAAGACACCAGAGGTTGTTGGTTAACGATTTGTTAAGAACGTGTTATGTAATGAAGGACACTTGTAATAATCATTGTAACCATTTATTGAGAAAGTGCTTTATGAAGAAGACACTGCAATTGTTTTTGTAAAATGATTATAAAAAATATTATAATGATGATTATAAAATGATTATAAAAGTGGTTTATAAAGTAAAACATACCGATTTGGTTTTGATTTACTTTTATTTTTGTTTTATATATTAGTACCGTTTAAGTAAACTAGTTAACCTGTATTTAATAAAATAGTACACTCACCTAAAGGATTATTAGGAACACCATACTAATACTGTGTTTGACCCCCTTTCGCCTTCAGAACTGCCTTAATTCTATGTGGCATTGATTTAACAAGGTGCTGAAAGCATTCTTTAGAAATGTTGGCCCATATTGATAGGATAGCATCTTGCAGTTGATGGAGATTTGTGGGATGCACATCCAGGGCACGAAGCTCCCGTTCCACCACATCCCAAAGATGCTCTATTGGGTTGAGATCTGGTGACTGTGGGGGCCATTTTAGTACAGTGAACTCATTGTCATGTTCAAGAAACCAATTTGAAATGATTCGAGCTTTGTGACATGGTGCATTATCCTGCTGGAAGTAGCCATCAGAGGATGGGTACATGGTGGCCATAAAGGGATGGGCATGGTCAGAAACAATGCTCAGGTAGGCCGTGGCATTTACACGATGCCCAATTGGCACTAAGGGCCTAAAGTGTGCCAAGAAAACATCCCCCACACCATTACACCACCACCACCAGCCTGCACAGTGGTAACAAGGCATGATGGATCCATGTTCTCATTCTGTTTACGCCAAATTCTGACTCTACCATCTGAATGTCTCAACAGAAATCGAGACTCATCAGACCAGGCAACATTTTTCCAGTCTTCAACTGTCCAATTTTGGTGAGCTCTTGCAAATTGTAGCCTCTTTTTCCTATTTGTAGTGGAGATGAGTGGTACCCGGTGGGGTCTTCTACTGTTGTAGCCCATCCGCCTCAAGGTTGTGCGTGTTGTGGCTTCACAAATGCTTTGCTGCATACCTCGGTTGTAACGAGTGGTTATTTCAGTCAAAGTTGCTCTTCTATCAGCTTGAATCAGTCGGCCCATTCTCTTCTGACCTCTAGCATCAACAAGGCATTTTCGCCCACAGGACTGCCGCATGCTGGATGTTTTTCCCTTTTCACACCATTCTTTGTAAACCCTAGAAATGGTTGTGCGTGAAAATCCCAGTAACTGAGCAGATTGTGAAATACTCAGACCGGCCCGTCTGGCACCAACAACCATGCCACGCTCAAAATTGCTTAAATCCCCTTTCTTTCCCATTCTGACATTCAGTTTGGAGTTTAGGAGATTGTCTTGACCACGACCACACCCCTAAATGCATTGAAGCAACTGCCATGTGATTGGTTGATTAGATAATTGCATTAATGAGAAATTGATCAGGTGTTCCTAATAATCCTTTAAGTGAGTGTATATATATATATATATATATATATATATACACTCACCGGCCACTTTATTAGGTACCCCATGCTTGTAACGGGTTGGACCCCCTTTTGCCTTCAGAACTGCCTCAATTCTTCGTGGCATAGATTCAACAAGGTGCTGGAAGCATTCCTCAGGGAGTTTGGTCCATATTGACATGATGGCATCACACAGTTACCGCAGATTTGTCGGCTGCACATCCATGATGCGAATCTCCCGTTCCACCACATCCCAAAGATGCTCTTTTGGGTTGAGATCTGGTGACTGTGGAGGCCATTTTAGTACAGTGAACTCATTGTCATGTTCAAGAAACCAATTTGAAATGATTAGAGCTTTGTGACATGGTGGAAGTAGCCATCAGAGGATGGGTACATGGTGGCCATAAAGGGATGGACATGGTCAGAAACAATGCTCAGGTAGGCCGTGGCATTTAAACGATGCCCAATTGGCACTAAGGGGCCTAAAGTGTGCCAGGAAAACATCCCCCACACCATTACACCACCACCACCAGCCTGCACAGTGGTAACAAGGCATGATGGTTCCATGTTCTCATTCTGTTTACGCCAAATTCTGACTCTAACATCTGAATGTCTCAACAGAAATCGAGACTCATCAGACCAGGCAACATTTTTCCAGTCTTCAACTGTTCAATTTTGGTGAGCTCTTGCAAATTGTAGCCTCTTTTTCCTGTTTGTAGTGGAGATGAGTGGTACCCGGTGGAGTCTTCTGCTGTTGTAGCCCATCCGCCTCAAGGTTGTGCGTGTTGTGGCTTCACAAATGCTTTGCTGCATACCTCGGTTGTAACGAGTGGTTATTTCAGTCACTGTTGCCCTTCTATCAGCTCGAACCAGTCTGGCCATTCTCCTTTGACCTCTGGCATCAACAAGGCATTTCCGCCCACAGAACTGCCGCTCACTGGATGTTTTTTCTTTTTCGGACCATTCTCTGTAAACCCTAGAGATGGTTGTGCGTGAAAATCCCAGTAGATTAGCAGTTTCTGAAATACTCAGACCAGCCCTTCTGGCACCAACAATCATGCCACGTTCAAAGTCACTCAAATCACCTTTCTTCCCCATACTGATGCTCGGTTTGAACTGCAGGAGATTGTCTTGACCATGTCTACATACCTAAATGCACTGAGTTGCCGCCATGTGATTGGCTGCTTAGAAATTAAGTGTTAACGAGCAGTTGGACAGGTGTACCTAATAAAGTGGCCGGTGAGTGTATATATATATATATACTTTATTAGACTAGATGTGTATTCTGATTTAAATATATTTGAATATATACACAAACATATAATTTGTGTAGACTACAAACACTTAAACAGTGTGACTATTAAAGACTCTCATCCCCTACCCCGTGTGGATGACACACTGGACGTGTTAGCAGGCGCGGTGTGGTTCAGCACGCTAGATTTCTCTACGGGTTACTGGCAGTTGGAAGTTGCTGAAGAGGACTGAGAAAAGACGGCCTTTACAATTTGACAGGGCCTCTATCAGTGGCGGTCCATGCCGATGGGCCTATCCAACGCTACCACCACATTTCAACTGTAACGACTGAGACAATCAGACACATAACTATTTGTTACATTTAACAAATAAGCTTTAAAGCCCACTCTTAGGAATGAAACATCCCCCCGAAAAGAGACAAGAGAACAGGAAAGGTTTCAGTCGCCAGGGCGGCGATCAGATAAGATGGCTTTATTGCTGTGAAAAATATGGTAATATGGTCAAAACCTAGGCCATAGGAAAAACAGAAACGGACCTTAAAACAAACTTTCCTGCATTCATTTATAGACAAACTGATCTATAAATGAACTTGCATCCCTGGACACTGTGTGAATGATTTACTGTCTTGTGTAGTATCTATTGATACTATTATTTCTTTGGCCTGTGTATTCATTTTCTCTTTTGGATTAATGTCTCAGACTTGCATACTATGGTTAACCAAAATGATATGTGTGGGATGTTTAGTCTCTATAAACTCAAATCTTCGTCCCCCATTTGTTAATTTACATTACATTTTGCTTACTTTGTGACGCATTAGTATTATAAGAATCTTGAAGATTATTTTTCTTAAACACCCAATCAAATTACATATTCAAATGCCCTGCTACAACACAAAGGGTCATAAAAATTTCCCTCCAAAAGGAAAACTTCTTATTGGCTCACAACCATCCAAAGGGTGTGGCATCTTCACGCTTTAAAAATCACTGATCACAAGATCACGCCGTTTAGTCTCTTAGTCCCTTTCTGAAATCTTGATGTGAATATGATGCTGAACTAGAAGTTTTCTAAGGACCCCCAAGCTTGTGCCAGGCTGCGGCCTTGACTTTCCATTCACCAAAGACCCTCTGACTCACACTGGTTGTCTCTCATCAAGACTACATCAGCAAAGATCAACTCGAGCCTCAACAAATTGCATCAGGACAGTTTAATTCAAATGGGCGAGACATGCAAGTATCAAACTCAATTTTTGATGCATTATCCTTTAAAGAAGGGGATGTTAGAACTAAACTGATGGTTTGCTCAAGGCTGTTGATCTGCTAACTTTAAACAATGCTATAATTTCTTGCTTTCCTGTATTCTGCTTCAGCTCTCTTTTCCTTGGTAAACTGTATGTATATGTATGTTAGAGTAGTTTAAATGTTTAGTATAGTTAATAAAGTCTTGTTCATGTCACACGTAAAGTTGTCCATGACTCAAGCTCATATACTGGAGTCGCTAATCATGCAGATTTTGACTACAGGCTCTGAATAGTACTGTACAGTAAGAAAGACATTTCCCATAGCCCGGAAATGTACATTTCGTGAGTGTTCACAGCACAAACAGGTTAATTGATTGTAATATTCATTTTACTACATTAAGTTAATTATATTAACTGATCCAAATATTTATAATCAATTATAACAAGTTATGATTAATTATTCACATTTCTTTAGAGCTAATTTGCTACACAACGCTTAATAGAGCTAGTCCCCAGAGGGCTCCTGTGGCACATCTGCATGGTATATCTCGATGACATTTTAATTTATAATAAAACATTTGAAGAACATCTGTCTAGCCTGAAAGAGATGCTCAAGAATCCAATCAACTGGTTTGAGACTGAATCCATCCAAATGTCGTTTCTCGAAAGGGTCTTCAGTCTAATCCAAAGGACACAGAGAAACTCTTGAACTGGCCAATTCCCCGTTCTCCTTCTGAGGTGAGAGCCTTTGTGGGACTGTGTTCCTATTACAGACAACTCGTCAAGGACTTTTCTAAACTCACTGCTCCACTGAACCAACTCGTCGGGAAAATGTGCCCTTTGTGTGGACTGCTGCGTGAGACAAATCATTTAACTTTTTGAAAGGTGTTGTCGCTATATGTCTGTATATGTATAAGAGCATAATCTGTCATTTCATTGTTATGCAGATGATCTACAAATGTATCTGCCTATGAAACCTAATGACAGTATTGCATTAAACCGTCTGCGAAATGGCATTGATCGTATTAAGTTGTGGCTTTCTCGGAACTTTCTTAATTTGAACGAAGACAAAACTGAATGCATTATTTTCAAGACAAAATGCATATCAATCAATCCAGCTTTAAAGGTGAACTAAGTAACTTTTTTACCTTAACCGAACAGCTTTGGAGTCATTGTAATGTTTATATTACTGATTTCGTGTTGAATGGTGGTCGTCTCGCACCCCCCTGGTGCCTGTGAGCCGCAAAACCACCCTTGCAACTTTGGGCCGGCGAGCTGCCGCCCTCAGTGTTAGGAAGTATCGTGTGATATCTGGTCTCGCGAGGTAACGAATTGCTTTACGGCAAAAAAACAGATCTGATAAAATTCTGATAAAATGAGCATCAAACAGAAATAACCCGGTGCCGTATACATGTGGTGTTGGGTGCGCGCAGCTCTTAAAGGGGCCATACCTTATTTCCACTCGTTACAGCGTCCATCCTACTGAACAGGTACCGGTGTACAGGGGGAGGGGATCCGGCCGTGAGTGCGAGCCATCTCTGCGTGAGTGCTATTCACGACAGTACAAGTACTCCACAGCGACTCTAGGGGTCACTGTTTGACAAAAAACGGAATTCTTACTGAGTGCTGCTTTAAGTCTGGGAGAAATTTGGGCGTGACTTTCGATTGCGGCATGAAATTTGACAAACAAATTTGTGGTTAAGACGAGCTTTTTCCAACTTCGTCTTCTGACTAAAGTCAAGCCTTTTCTTAACAGGCATGATCTAGAAAAGGCTTTACATGCCTTTATTAGTTCAAGGCTTGATTTATTGCATTGCTCTTTATGTCGGTTTGAATCAAAAATCTCTGTCGCCTCTGCAACTTGTACAAAATGCTGCTGCTCGCTTTTTAACAAGTACACCGAGAAGTGCACACATCACTCCAGTTCTATATACTCTACACTGGCTTCCTGTGCGCTTTAGGATTGATTTTAAGATTTTATTGTTTGTTTTTAAAGCTGTGAATGGGCTAGCCCCGGAGTACTTGTCTGAGCTTCTAACTCTGGGTGGAAAAAATCGTCTGTTGCGGTCCTCTGATAAACGGACATTAGAGGTCCCGAAGTCGAGGTACAAACAGTGGGGCGATAGGGCCTTCGCCGTTGCTGGCCCTAAACTCTGGAACAAGCTCCCCCCTGACATGCGTACTATAACGGATGTTGTACTTTTTAAAACAAAACTTAAAACTTATTTATTTAGAATGGCTTTTAATACACAGTAGTGGTGTAACGATTTGTTCTGATGATTTATATCTAGTTTACTGTTTTTATGTTTCATGTTTTTGATTTCTTTTTTTTTTCTTTTTTTCTCTTTGTTTTAATCGAATGTCGTGTTGTTTATTAGTACCTGATGTGAAGCACTTTGGACACCTGGTGGCTGCTATAAAGTGCTATATAAATAATGATTGATTGTCATCTGATCCTGTAGAGATATTGCCTGACATCGGTGTGCCTTTTAATATCTATGCTGCTGATGCGTCCAACCTGGCCGTCGGTGCAGTTCTTGCCCAAGACAGAGATGGACTCTCAAACAGAGTCCATGTCCATTCCATGTTCCTCTGAAGCCACTGATTCTGCTGTCTGCTGAGAAGCGACTGCTGTCAACTAACTTGACAATTCAGACTGCATATCTTCCATGAATGTTTTGTCACAAAGCTTATCGGACATTTGGGCTATGTGGCATTATGACCCTGATATTAAGACTGTGTTGAGCTGGTTGATGCAATCCCAAAGACCATCCAGGATAAAATTACAAGGAGCTTCTCAGTGTTTACGGAAGCATTGGTCTTGTGGAAGACATTTTATGTTTAAGATGTGTCTGACCATCATATGACAGTAAAAGAGCACACACAAACCTTATTCTAATATGGAATTGTATTGGAATGGTAAAGAGTGTTGGTAGATGACAGGAGGGCCTCCACTCAAGGATAAAATATGATGAATAAGTCTATGAATGTTCCACATATGGTTGAAATACCATCATTGACCTAGAGAGATAACATTCTGGGAGTTGAAACTATAAAGGATGAAGGAAGCCCTCCCTTCACTGTCACACTGTGGGCGGCAATGGCTCAGTGGTTCATGTAGGTTGTCTACAAACCAGAAGGTTGGTGGTTCAATCCCCGGTTCCACCTGACCAAGTGTCGAGGTGTCCATGAGCAAGACACCCAAGCCACTAATCCCAGCTGCTCCTGACGCGCTGGATGGCGCCCTGCATGGCTGCCGTCGCCCGTCAGTGTATGAATGAGTGAGTGAATGGGTGAATGTGAGGCAATATGTAAAGTGCTTTGGTGGCCATTGGGTCTGTGAAAGCGCTATATAAATGCAGTCCATTTACACTCTGTGTGACTGTATGACTGCTGGCCTTCTCTTGCAAGAAAATAAACCTCATCAAAGACAATGGGAAATGTTTGTCTCTTATTCGGTGATATCATTTTGTTTGCTACCACAGACTGAATTAAACCGTCTTTCTATCATTGATGGACTTTTATGCCGCTCAGTTTTCTGTCCCCTCACAAGTAGCCCTGTAGTCCAAATGGTTGTACCCTCTCCTCTAATAGTGGACATCATTTTGCAGCTGCATGGGGCCCAACACAACACAACGACTCACTCCAGCACTCGTTTCACACTAGGGATGTCCCAATCCGATACTCAGGAATCGGTACCGGCTCCGATATTGCCATTCTTGGCCGGATTGGGTGTCGGTCAGACGAGGCCGATCCAAATCCGATATTGTGCGTTTACTATTCTGTGTTATTGTTAAGCCCCACAAAAGCATTATAAAGCACTATAAAGTTTTCTGCACTAAACGTGTTCTGAAGCCATACTATATAGTGTGAGATAGAAATTAATATTTAAGTCATTAAATTCAAGTTCACGTAAACTTTTCTCTCCGCAGCGGCTGTCAATCATTCTCCATTCAGATCAAACAGCGCGTCGCGTTCGGTTACGTCAGTCAACAACATGATGAAACTCTCCAAGATGATCCAATGTTAATATTATTATACTTGATCTGTAGATAAAGCTCTATGGTTTCACATAAATGACTATCTTGCTGGACTGTATTTCTGTACCTTAATCATGTTCCTTTCTACCGTGTGTCTGTTAGATCACAATCCTCGAGCACTATGTGTTCTTCACACGCACAGTAACTGAAATTTAAAACTGTTAAAGAAAAGGCTCAATAAACTATTGCATAGATAGATACTGTATAATACACTAGAGGGTTTTCACCTACGTCACGATTTGGTCAGTTACCCGGATGCGCGGCCATATTGGAGGGACTTGGATGTAAACAACAGCATGGATTGCACAGTTTATGTACAACTGAACACATTGTTACACTTATTTATGATGTCTAAACCACGAGAAAAAACACATGGAAGCTGCGATAATCATATAGAGAAGGACTTAGTAAGCAGGAAAGAGCTCAGAAGTTTGACGAACTAAAGTTAATATGTGGTAAAGATCTTCTCATTCTTCCTTCTATTTCTAATCCAGACATAGGCTACGTTCAGATTGTCAGTCCAAAAAAAGCACATGAAATCCGTTTCAAAGATACACGTCAGACGTTGTTAAAGGGAACATGCTGAAAGTCGCTGCCGAAACAAGGCTTAGTTGTTGCAAAGTGCCGGACAAGCAGAAGATTATTATTTTTGAAACCGGCGCTGAAAAAAAGCTGTGCATAGTACCAGCCTCCTCCAGTTCTGCAGCTCGAGACGCAGGAGTCCAGCGCGGCGGACACACATTCCCATGTTGTAAAATTGAAATAAGACAAGATCTCTATTGCAAATGCAAAACCCCCCATCAACGCAACGTCATTACCATATTACCAAAGAGCTGCATGAACACACGACTCAGATCTGAACAGTTGCAATACACAGTGTGGACATCATTTTAGTTCACATTCCAATCGGATACAAAGATAATCGCATTTGAACTGACAGTGTGAATGTAGCCATAGTTAACTACTTTACGTCAACATTTTAGCCATAGTCAACGCTTCATTTACACATGTGGCTGATGCTGTGCCTCTCACAACCACAAACGCCTTTTTCATCCGTTTTTTGCACTCTTCTCTTTAACTTTTGGCAGTCTATAGAACTCGAAATGTTTTTTCCCGGTGCGACAGATTAGTACAGACCAAAGCACGACCATTTTTCAGCAGCAATAATCAGCCAAATATGCAAGTCGGTTCAGTTCAGTGGCATTGTTTACATTCAGTACCTCCAAAATGGGCGACATCCGGATTGAATTTTTTATTTTTATTTTTTTTTATACTTCCGGATTGATGACGTGTAGTGAAAACCCTTGCTGCGTCCCAATTCGCCTACTTATACTACGCCCTAAAAGCATGTACTCTTTTTGTGAAGAAAAAGTACATACTTTTGAGTGTGTAGCAAAAGAGTAGGCAAGCTTTGGGACATACTACTGTGTCATCTTTAACGGTCGGACAGATCTGTCACGTGCATCCTGTCACCATAAACTGCCCTGTCAATCATCTCGTCACAGTTAAAATCCTCTATTCAATCTAATATAACTTACCATTTCGGAGAGAAATGCTGTCGCACTTTCATCTGCCAGTCATGGGTCTTTCATGCCGAGACTCTCCTCATGTGTTTGGAATTTGAATATAGGCCTAATGCATTTAAAAGTTAATGGCTAAACGTATCTTTGCAAAAGTTCACAATGGTGCTGCAGCAGATGCAATATAATGTGGACAACATTGAATAAATACATTTTCGTCAGGTTAGATACTGACAATTAATCACTCAAACCCCTTTATCTAAACCTCTCTAGTCTCAACTAGTGATGTGAGCGTCGGAGCTTGTGTCGAGAAAAAATGGGCGTGCCATAACAGTAACAGACTTTGTTGGATTCTGTTATGATGCATTTATTCTGGATGTACTGGCGCTTGTTGTATGTGTGTACGCAATGTACGTTTCCCCTCGGGGCTTGCCGTAGATGGGCAAGAGACATGCGCACTTTTGGTACTGGAGTGTCGCAGGTTTTTTCATGCTATTGGACTTTCGCAGTCAGTTGACTCATGTGTTGCATATAATAGAGTAAAGAAGAGTTTGGGCGGCTATCGTTTATTATTTTCTTATTTCTGAGTGTTTAGGAACCCTGCACGAATACATTTTACTGAAAGTGAAACTTTACTTTGGTATTCATTTCTAAGCAACTTAAAAAAAATGGCATCTAGATCTTTTGCTGAGGAGGATTTATCTTGTCCGGTGTGTTGTGACATTTTTATAAACCCTGTTCTAGGGTTTTCAGTCGTTCGTCCAAACACACATCCTACCGCTTCTCTCTCTGACCCCGAATCATTTCGCAGGCTCGCCTGCCTGCACGTACACACACACACACACACACACGCACACACACATAAGACACGGTGTCGCCCGGCCCGCACGTCAACACTACACATTCACAAGTCTCCCGCATGAAGCATACAATTGATATATTATCGAAATATCTAAAATGTTCATAACGACCGCTTATTTAACAAAAGGCAAGTAAAATGACCAGGGTTACATTTTAGACACACTCTGAAGGGATAGAAAAGTCCTCAGGACTTGGTACCGCATTACTAGCAAGACGTAACTTGCATTGGTCATCGACAAGGCTGAAGTCCACCATTCTCCAATTCTCGAAGCTCTCTCGGGTAAAATGTTTGCGGCACTTGCGTCCCATGATGGTCTCTCTCCTTTACTACGCGATATCACAGTTTGACATGTCTGTGGAAAGATCCACGTGGTGTCCTGAATAATTAAGAGACCGTGTCTTCTCATAGGATATAAAAACTCAGTCTCATTAATAATTATGAGAGACCGATGAGTCATCAACGCACTACACTGTGCGCTGCCACGTCACAGCCTGCGATGAAGATTTTAAACCCGGAAGACGAAAATAGCTGGAAAAAACTAAAATTTAACCATTTTCGCCCTACTATTAAATCTAACAGATGCTAACATTGTCTTCAATGTTGTTCAACACACATACCTCTGTTAAAATCTCAGAAAATTTGGTTTAGGGTTTCATGACCCTTTAAAGAATGTCCGGTTTGCCGAAGAACATCTTCAAATGATCGTCCTCCGGTAAATTTGGCTTTGAAGAACTTGTGTGAGAGTTTTAAACAGGAGAGAAGAGAGAAATCTGGATCTGGAGTCTGTAGAGATCACAACGAGAAGCTCAAACTCTTCTGTCTGGATGATCAACAGCCCGTGTGTTTAGTGTGTCGAGACTCCAGAAAACACACCGACCACAGATTCTGTCCTCTAGATGAAGCTGTCGCGGATAAAAAGGTCAGATGAATGATGTTTCAAATATTAATAATTATTGACAGACTATTTAACTTTGACAAACGAATACTGAAAAAAAATACTTGTGCGGGTTTATTTATACAAAAACAATTCAGACTTTTTTTTTTATTATCTGTTACTCCCCATAGTCAATAATTGTATCCCTTCAAACAAATTTTTGATCAAAATTATTTTTTACTGTTTAGTGTTAATCACCATCTAACTCAGCCAGTTAATAGCCTTAGATGTTATATGAATATGGTCCCAGGCCTGGATCACAAGTTTTATCAGCTGACAGTATCAGTATTAACAATGAACATTAACAAACACTTATTCATTACAGAATACTATTAACTGAATTATGAGGACACAAAAAGAGGTCCAAATTTCTCCAAACCAGCATCAAACCAATGTACTGTATCAGCTTAAAGGGATACTATACTGGATTTTCATATTAAACTATGTTATTCCCTTAACTAAGACGAGTTGATACATACCTCTCTCGCCTCAGTGCGTGCACTAAATCGGAGTGGGGGTTCAATCTTCAGCTGGCTGGCAGGAGCCGCCACTGGCATGTCACGTGACCTGTCAGTGGCTGGCTGGCAGCTGCCAGTCTGAGCCTGGAATGTCACGTGACCTGTCAGTGGCTGGCTAGTTGTCTGGCTTTTGTGTCACCGTTCTTGGTCGAGTTACACTACTCTAGTAACTGTATTTAAATAGGGAAAACGCGGAGGTGTTTGGTCGCTTCTCTGCTTGGCCCCTATTGAATGAACAGGGCTATGTATCAACTCGTCTTAGTTAAGGGAATAACATAGTTTAATATGAAAAACCAGTAGAGTATCCCTTTAAATGCATGGGAAAGCATCCAGGAACTGGGGTTTGCTTTTAATATATCAATTTAGTGCATTATCAGATTAAGTTGTTAAATCCATTCCATCAACTGCCTGTAGGCTACTATATGTGACCTGATCCAGCAAAATGAGTCACAGTTACCCACATTTCAGAATTTAGATTTTGGTATTAATTGAAAGAGGAGACCATAAGATTTCAAATGACATCCTAGTCAAAGTCATACCTTGAATGGTTGTAAAGATATACACATTTGAATTATGGTCGTCTGCCCTCTTTTTCCAATTGAAAACCTGGGAAAATCTCTTAAAGTTTTTTGCCCGTTTTTTGTTGATATCTTTCAATATCCATTGGATTTAAAGGGATAAACTATTTATTTTATAGCTTAATTTGACCAAAGACATTCATATAAATGCTATTAAACCAGGGTTATTTAAAAGTTTTTATTTGAATAAATATTATTTTTTGTAAATTATTACAATAATTGACTAAAATCAGAAAGATTGAAAAGAGGTGTACATTTTTGCTTGAAGGAGAGTGAGTGTGTGTGCGTGCGTGCGTGAGCCTCCAGTGAGTTCAACGCTTTGGCGACTTTGCTCTCTTTTGACAGTGACATTTCTCAAATTAATAATATTTAATCTTTCTGAGGAGATTTGCTTGCTTGTAATCGGCCCATATCTTAAAATGTAACGTTGAGACTTCCGACTCATTTCGCCAGAGCGGGTCACATAAACACCGAAATAAAATAAATTCAACAAAAGACACTGTTTTAGGAAAAAGGCGGCTTGCTTGCTATAGGCTGGTGGAGAGTTCCTGCCTCAAGTGGAGGAGTTCAAGTATCTTGTTCATCCTGTCACCATAAACTGCCCTGTCAATCATCTCGTCACAGTTAAAATCCTCTATTCAATCTAATATAACTTACCATTTCGGAGAGAAATGCTGTCGCACTTTCATCTGCCAGTCATGGGTCTTTCATGCCGAGACTCTCCTCATGTGTTTGGAATTTGAATATAGGCCTAATGCATTTAAAAGTTAATGGCTAAACGTATCTTTGCAAAAGTTCACAATGGTGCTGCAGCAGATGCAATATAATGTGGACAACATTGAATAAATACATTTTCGTCAGGTTAGATACTGACAATTAATCACTCAAACCCCTTTATCTAAACCTCTCTAGTCTCAACTAGTGATGTGAGCGTCGGAGCTTGTGTCGAGAAAAAATGGGCGTGCCATAACAGTAACAGACTTTGTTGGATTCTGTTATGATGCATTTATTCTGGATGTACTGGCGCTTGTTGTATGTGTGTACGCAATGTACGTTTCCCCTCGGGGCTTGCCGTAGATGGGCAAGAGACATGCGCACTTTTGGTACTGGAGTGTCGCAGGTTTTTTCATGCTATTGGACTTTCGCAGTCAGTTGACTCATGTGTTGCATATAATAGAGTAAAGAAGAGTTTGGGCGGCTATCGTTTATTATTTTCTTATTTCTGAGTGTTTAGGAACCCTGCACGAATACATTTTACTGAAAGTGAAACTTTACTTTGGTATTCATTTCTAAGCAACTTAAAAAAAATGGCATCTAGATCTTTTGCTGAGGAGGATTTATCTTGTCCGGTGTGTTGTGACATTTTTATAAACCCTGTTCTACTTTCGTGTAGCCACAGTTTTTGTTCAAGCTGTATTCAGAGGGTTTGGGAAAATAAAACACTTAAAGGGTCATGAAACCCCCCTCTATCAGCTCAAGTCTAGCTCATAATCTTTTTGAAAAATGCAACTTAAATGGGCGTGGATGGCTGTGAGAAGAAGGGAGGGAGTGGGTGTGGCACGGCAGGGGAGAGGGGGAACTGTCATCAGCCAGCAGTGTTGCCAGATGTACGATAATTATCGTATTTGTACAATAATTTTGACCTCTGTACAACGTTCGATCAATAATGAACAATAATCTCAGAGTTTTCAGTCGTTCGTCCAAACACACATCCTACCGCTTCTCTCTCTGACCCCGAATCATTTCGCAGGCTCGCCTGCCTGCACGTACACACACACACACACACACACGCACACACACATAAGACACGGTGTCGCCCGGCCCGCACGTCAACACTACACATTCACAAGTCTCCCGCATGAAGCATACAATTGATATATTATCGAAATATCTAAAATGTTCATAACGACCGCTTATTTAACAAAAGGCAAGTAAAATGACCAGGGTTACATTTTAGACACACTCTGAAGGGATAGAAAAGTCCTCAGGACTTGGTACCGCATTACTAGCAAGACGTAACTTGCATTGGTCATCGACAAGGCTGAAGTCCACCATTCTCCAATTCTCGAAGCTCTCTCGGGTAAAATGTTTGCGGCACTTGCGTCCCATGATGGTCTCTCTCCTTTACTACGCGATATCACAGTTTGACATGTCTGTGGAAAGATCCACGTGGTGTCCTGAATAATTAAGAGACCGTGTCTTCTCATAGGATATAAAAACTCAGTCTCATTAATAATTATGAGAGACCGATGAGTCATCAACGCACTACACTGTGCGCTGCCACGTCACAGCCTGCGATGAAGATTTTAAACCCGGAAGACGAAAATAGCTGGAAAAAACTAAAATTTAACCATTTTCGCCCTACTATTAAATCTAACAGATGCTAACATTGTCTTCAATGTTGTTCAACACACATACCTCTGTTAAAATCTCAGAAAATTTGGTTTAGGGTTTCATGACCCTTTAAAGAATGTCCGGTTTGCCGAAGAACATCTTCAAATGATCGTCCTCCGGTAAATTTGGCTTTGAAGAACTTGTGTGAGAGTTTTAAACAGGAGAGAAGAGAGAAATCTGGATCTGGAGTCTGTAGAGATCACAACGAGAAGCTCAAACTCTTCTGTCTGGATGATCAACAGCCCGTGTGTTTAGTGTGTCGAGACTCCAGAAAACACACCGACCACAGATTCTGTCCTCTAGATGAAGCTGTCGCGGATAAAAAGGTCAGATGAATGATGTTTCAAATATTAATAATTATTGACAGACTATTTAACTTTGACAAACGAATACTGAAAAAAAATACTTGTGCGGGTTTATTTATACAAAAACAATTCAGACTTTTTTTTTTATTATCTGTTACTCCCCATAGTCAATAATTGTATCCCTTCAAACAAATTTTTGATCAAAATTATTTTTTACTGTTTAGTGTTAATCACCATCTAACTCAGCCAGTTAATAGCCTTAGATGTTATATGAATATGGTCCCAGGCCTGGATCACAAGTTTTATCAGCTGACAGTATCAGTATTAACAATGAACATTAACAAACACTTATTCATTACAGAATACTATTAACTGAATTATGAGGACACAAAAAGAGGTCCAAATTTCTCCAAACCAGCATCAAACCAATGTACTGTATCAGCTTAAAGGGATACTATACTGGATTTTCATATTAAACTATGTTATTCCCTTAACTAAGACGAGTTGATACATACCTCTCTCGCCTCAGTGCGTGCACTAAATCGGAGTGGGGGTTCAATCTTTAGCTGGCTGGCAGGAGCCGCCACTGGCATGTCACGTGACCTGTCAGTGGCTGGCTGGCAGCTGCCAGTCTGAGCCTGGAATGTCACGTGACCTGTCAGTGACTGGCTAGTTGTCTGGCTTTTGTGTCACCGTTCTTGGTCGAGTTACACTACTCTAGTAACTGTATTTAAATAGGGAAAACGCGGAGGTGTTTGGTCGCTTCTCTGCTTGGCCCCTATTGAATGAACAGGGCTATGTATCAACTCGTCTTAGTTAAGGGAATAACATAGTTTAATATGAAAAACCAGTAGAGTATCCCTTTAAATGCATGGGAAAGCATCCAGGAACTGGGGTTTGCTTTTAATATATCAATTTAGTGCATTATCAGATTAAGTTGTTAAATCCATTCCATCAACTGCCTGTAGGCTACTATATGTGACCTGATCCAGCAAAATGAGTCACAGTTACCCACATTTCAGAATTTAGATTTTGGTATTAATTGAAAGAGGAGACCATAAGATTTCAAATGACATCCTAGTCAAAGTCATACCTTGAATGGTTGTAAAGATATACACATTTGAATTATGGTCGTCTGCCCTCTTTTTCCAATTGAAAACCTGGGAAAATCTCTTAAAGTTTTTTGCCCGTTTTTTGTTGATATCTTTCAAAATCCATTGGATTTAAAGGGATAAACTATTTATTTTATAGCTTAATTTGACCAAAGACATTCATATAAATGCTATTAAACCAGGGTTATTTAAAAGTTTTTATTTGAATAAATATTATTTTTTGTAAATTATTACAATAATTGACTAAAATCAGAAAGATTGAAAAGAGGTGTACATTTTTGCTTGAAAGGAGAGTGAGTGTGTGTGCGTGCGTGCGTGAGCCTCCAGTGAGTTCAACGCTTTGGCGACTTTGCTCTCTTTTGACAGTGACATTTCTCAAATTAATAATATTTAATCTTTCTGAGGAGATCTGCTTGCTTGTAATCGGCCCATATCTTAAAATGTAACGTTGAGACTTCCGACTCATTTCGCCAGAGCGGGTCACATAAACACCGAAATAAAATAAATTCAACAAAAGACACTGTTTTTGGAAAAAGGCGGCTTGCTTGCTATAGGCTGGTGGAGAGTTCCTGCCTCAAGTGGAGGAGTTCAAGTATCTTGTTCACGAGTGAGGGAAGGATGGAACGGGAGATCGACAGACGGATCGGTGCAGCTTCTGCAGTAACGCGGTCGATGTACCGGCCTGTTGTGGTGAAGAACCATTTACGAGTCGATCTACGTTCCTACTCTCACCTATGGTCATGAGCTGTGGGTCATGACCGAAAGGACAAGATCCCGGATACAGGAGGCCGAAATGAAATTTCTTCTCAGGGTTGCTGTGCGCTCCCTCAGAGATAGGGTGAGAAGCTCTGTCACTCGGGAGGAGCTCAGAGTAGAGCCGCTGCTCCTCCACATCGAGAGGGGTCAGCTCAGGCGGCTCGGGCATCTGTTCCGGATGCCTCCTGGACGCCTTCCCGGGGGGGGTGTTCCTGCTGGAGGGACTATGTCTCCCGAGTCCCGGCTGGCCTGGGAACGCCTCAGTGTCCCCCCGGAAGAGCTGGAGGAAGTGTCTAGGGAGAGGGAAATCTGCTTAGACTGCTGCCTCCGTGACTCGGCTCCAGATAAGCAGAAGAAGATGATAATGACACTGTTTTTGTTGTTTTCTTCCAGGAGATACTCAAAGCTTCACTGGAACGCTTACAGGAGGAACTGAGGACATCTGTGAATCGTGGAAAGAATCTGTGTAAAACTGCTGAAGATATTAAGGTTTGAAATAAACAATATGATTCTGGAAGTGTAGATACTGATGTAGATGTAGTTTGGCCAATATTGTGTTTCATTTCAGTGTCACGCTCAAGGCACAGAGAAGCAGATTAAAGATGAGTTTGAGGAACTTCACCAGTTTCTACATGATGAAGAAGCGGCCAGAATAACAGCACTGAGAGAGGAAGAGAAGAAGAGGAGTCAGAGGACGAAGGAGAAGATTGAAGAGATGAGCAAACAGATTTCATCTCTCACAATCACAATCAGAGCCATCAATGAGCAGATGAAGGCTGAAGATGCTTCATTCCTGCAGGTGTCAATTCATCTTCATTATTCTCCAATTATATGAATGTCAATTTCAGAGATATAAGCCAAACTCAGTTTTGCTGAATAATTTCCATTTCTTTCTTTTTTTTTCTTTACAGAACTTTAAGGCCACATTGCATAGGTTTGTGTTTGTTTCTCATGTCATGTGCTGCTTTAACTCAAACCATCAGCATCTCTGACTCTTGAATGTTGTTTCAGAGCCCAATATCTTCCAGATCCAGACCCCAGTCCAAGTGTGGCGATCACTTTCACAGATCACCTGACCGACCTGAAGCTCAGTGTCTTACAGAAGATGCAGGACAATGTTGGTAAAAGTGAGTATGCCAGAACGCAGCAATGATTTCTGTGGTTATTTGTCATAATGTTTGTGTATGAGTGTGTATCTGTTCTCTCTCTTCAGCCTCAGAGTTCAGCATCAATCGTTCTTCCTTATCTCATCTCTTTTCTGATGATTCATGTGATGCATATAATGAATATAAGCATTTTCCCATAGGTGGAAGGAACAGCAAAAAACTGTATAGAAGAGGCTTTCCGAAACTGCCGACGGCCCCTCCCACTATGCCGGCCCTTAATACTAAGTTCAAATTTGGTGCTCTCTGCAAATAAATAATTTGCTTTAAAAATGTGTTTCTCGTGTCCCAATTTTGTTGCATCACATTTGAGCCGTGGGGCGTAATGAATACTATATTATATTTTATTATTTTATATTATGTATTTTAACAAGTCATTTTAAAGTCTTAGGTCTTTGCTTAGGTTACCACACAAAAATATACAATTTATTGTCAAAATATTTGACCGAACCCTTCATAAGACCCTTTAGTGAAGAAAATAAATGAACAAATTAATCTGATAAAGAAAAAATAAACTGTGGTAATGTCATCAAATCAGTGTTACACTATAATGTTGGTTCAACATCATGTTTGCAGCCTCATTTAATGCCTAAATATAACTAAATGTAATGTTAACATAATTAAATCAATGTTGCAACTGATGTACAAATACTGAAACAACATGAAGATTTCAACTACACTTCAATGGTACATCATCAAATTCCTGACCATTACAAAGTTTATATTACTACAGTAAAACACTGTAAAAATCAAAGTGAAGTTTGATGAAAACCATATACACTTTTTACCAGTTATCTATTTTTCTATTTTAACACAATAAATAGAAATCAATTTATACCCATTTCATATTTGAATTATTATTAGGAGTTTTAAATGATTCAAGTCAAACCTGTAACTCATAAATTGTTCTTTTTCAATTTAGCTTTAAATTTTGATTTTATAAATTATCATCTGTAACAATAATCAATTTCAGATGTAATTTGGGTGTTTTGTACAATTTATTACAATGTTATCTGTAACCTATGAGAAACAATAATCAAATACGCTATTTTAATTGTTAATTATGAATTTAGGGCTATAGGGTTCTGTAATAAATTGATAGTATTTGTAATTTGACCTTTATCAATCTTAGTATATGTTAACAGTAAAGATTTGTCTGGTTTTTTTTATCCACATGCACACCGTTTCATCTTACTTTGCATTTTAATCTAATGATTTTATAATGCCATAGTTGTTCATGCTATTTTCTATGTATTTCTTTATTCTTAAAAAAAAAAAAAATTCAATTGCAACAATATTCTTATAAACATCTCAATAGCATAGTATAAACTAAACGTCTATTCTGATTTAAATATATTCGAATATTTAGCCTACTGTATGATGAACATCAGATCAATATGTCAGTGAAAATGTTGTTTATCTAGTAGAGACACAATCATTTAATTGATTCTCACAGTAAAGTCATCATCACTCTATTATCATATACTGACCATCACTGAGTTTTACATAAATTGTCTTTCACTCCCGACAACCGCCCACTGGGTCCAGTAGAACTAGCTAATGTGCATTATAAATGTCAGTAATTTATCTTTTTTGACTCATTCTTTTTATTAATTTTTTTTTAAATTCGGAAATATGTGAGGTTTATCTTTTTATAAAACTTTTTTGTCAAAACTTTGAACTTGTTAGTAGATAACATGGTGCAATACACTCTTGAAATCTGGCCATCATTTTTTAATGTTATTATTTTAATATTTATGTAAACAAAAAGTGCATGTTGATGCTAATTTTATTTGTTTATTGCTAGTTTTCGACATAAAACTTGTTGAATTGATTTCTGTGAAACTTAACTGAACGCCAGCATCAGTTATGCGCTCGGTTATTTTTGTCATTGATTTATCGCCATAAGTTCACGGAGATCATGAAAGTACGCCTGATTGTTTTATTTTATTTTACAAAAGCACAACGTTTTCTTGTTATTGTGAGTTTGCGCAAATAAAAGTAGTTGCGAATGATGTATTATTCTTTTCTATATGACCAGAAATGAAGTTGTTTCCACTGTTGATAGGAAAATGCAAGTGTTCGCGCCCGCGCCTTCGTGCCTTTTTATTCTGATGGTTATTACTATTATTAATGCACATTTTTGAGAGTTCTGAGCTTTTTTTATTTAAACCAGATAATTACTTAACTGAAAGAGAAACTTTGAAGACTGACTTGAAATGGCGTCTAGATCTTTTTCTGAGGAGGATTTATCTTGTCCGGTGTGCTGTTGCATTTTTATAAACCCTGTTCTTCTGTCGTGTAGCCACAGTTTTTGTTCAAGCTGTATTCAGAGGGTTTGGGAAAGTAAAACACTTAAAGAATGTCCGGTTTGCCGAACAACATCTTCAAATGATCGTCCTCCGGTAAATTTGGCTTTGAAGAACTTGTGTGAGAGTTTTCAACAGGAGAGAACCGAGAAATCTGGATCTGGAGTCTGTAGAGATCACAACGAGAAGCTCAAACTCTTCTGTCTGGATGATCAACAGCCCGTGTGTTTAGTGTGTCGAGACTCCAGAAAACACACCAACCACAGATTCTGTCTTCTAGATGAAGCTGTTGCGGATAAAAAGGTCAGATGATGTTTAAAACATTTGATTAAATCGTCAAATAGCCTACCAATAATTATCAAAAACTATTTTCACATTGACAGAAATACACATATAAAATAATTATTGGTGTGAGTTTATTAACATTCACAACATTTTGGAAAGATATATGAATTAGTACACTCTTACAAGAAAATGTTTTAAAGGGGTCATATAATGCCATTTTTGTACAAGCTAATATGATTCTTTAGGGTCTAAATTAAAACTTTGTAATATACTTTAATTAAAAATTATGGATTTTAACTGAAATATATAACTAATTGGTTGAGCCAAAATAATATTTTTAAGAGTGTGTAGAAAATATATGAACAAATGGTGTGAAGAAGATTAAATCAATGTTACAATGTTGATTCAACATGAGGTTTGCAGCCTCATTTAACGTTGAAAATTCAACTGAAGTGTAGTTAACATAATTACATCAATATTGCAATCTGATGTACTAATGCTGAAACAACAACTCAATGGTCCATAACATGACCATTATAAAGTGTCTATTAGTAAACACTGTAAAAAACAATCCAAAAAAACAGAAGTTTGATAATGTTACGGGTGCGTGGTGGTAGGAAGCACGAGGAGATGAGGAATGACTTTGAAACAGGATTTATTAATCAAAAACTCAGGAACCATACAACACACTCAACATTAACGAGAACGGACAAGGAATGAGGGAGAACACAGGGTTTAAATACACAGGGAACAGATTAGGGAAACAAGGCACAGCTGGGGCAAATGAACTAAACACAGGTGAAGGAACTGAACACAAACGAGGAGCGGGAAACTGGAAACAGGACTAAACCAAATACACCAAGAACGGGGGAAACATAGGACATACATGTAACAGATAAAGACTGCACACTTTTTAACACTTTTCTAATCTTTTTTTTTTTTCATCATAATTAATGAAAAGTATTACTTTTCAAAAGTTTTTTTTTTTTACAAAAGTAAAAGGGCCACAAAATAACAAAAAAGCACCACAACCCTTAAAATAGAGCAAAAGTAAAACCATAAGAAGTTATAATTGTTTGAATTATTATGAGGAGTTTTAATTTTTTTTATTTGTCACTTATGATGTTTTCATAAATTGTTCTTTTTCAATTTAGCTTTGTTTTCTTTTTATAAACGTTTTGTAACAATATAAAAGTTCAGATGTAATTTGTTATTTTTGTATTATTTACGACGTTGTTCTCTGTAACTTATGAAACAATAATCAAATATAGGCTATTTTTAATTGTTAAATATGAATTTAGGGTAAGGGTTCTGTCATAAATTGTTATTTTTAACTTGGCTTTTATCCTTCAAATTATATGTTAAAAATAAAGAAACAATAAACAAGTACATTTTTATGTTATTTTTCTTTGTTGATCCAGACCTTTTCACCTTAATTTGCATCTGTAATGATTTATAATGCCATTTGTTCATGCAGATTTCTTTATTCTTGTTTTTAATTAAGTGCCAAAGATATAAATAAACATGTCAATAGCAAACGTATAGACTAGATGTGTATTCTGATTTAAATATATTTTAATATATTTACTGTATAATGATGAGCATCAGATCAGTATGTCAGAAATATCAGAAAATGTGTTCACAATCATTTCATTGATTCTCACAGTAAATTCATCATCCGTCTATAATCATACCGTGTACTGAGTTTTCATACGCATTAAAATAATTTCTGCTTTCTGCATCTAAATGTATAAAACATAAGATGTCATTCACTCCCGACAAGCCCCGCTCACTGAGTCCAGTAGAACTCAACTGACTGACATTTAAACTGGCCAACCATCGACGAGAAGTCATATTCGATCCAGCCAATGATTCGATCCAGCCAATGATCCAGCCAATAGATCTTTTGGATTTAATTATCTCGATTTCCTGAGTTTGTTGGCGTGTACTTGACTAGATCGATTCATTGAAGTTCCTCAAGACAAGTAGTGAAACAGCCTCAGGTATCTGTAACTTTTCTTTGCTTTGTAATTTGCCTATAATAGCTACCGATCTCACCATATCTGTAAAATTAGGTTATTTGTTACTGTAACTCTTGAGCAACAATTTGAGCCTGGATTTTTTTTAGCCCTACAATTTTTCTATCTATAAATGTATGTGTCTGATTAGCATTGTTGAGTATCTAATGTCAACTCGGTTTGGTTGCATGTCTGTGTTTTTGACCGAATGATTAACTGACCCATTGATACTTGCTTCGATCCTGAATGAATTAACGTTAGCCATTTTGAACGAATTGATTGAATAAATGACTCACCCTTTTGTCAATCGAATTATCTGAAGTTCGATAAAAAACTCATGCGAATAAAGCTGGTGAAAGTGTGTTTCCATCAAACGGCTTTAAAGCGGATAAAAACCTGTGCGTAATGACGTCACATGCTGTTTTGCGATCAAATTGGTATATCGAATTGATTTGAGACATTTTAAGGTGTTTCCATTCATTTTCTTACCGAATTGCACAACATTCAAGACAACATTTGCGTTGCGAACAAAGTTTTGCTAGGCAAAATGGATCGCGCCATAATAACGTTTCCATCCGCGTTTATCGCATAAGCCGTATATCGATCAAGATTAAATCCGATGAGACCGATCGTATTTTATTTGAGTCGATATTCATGAAATTCAATCGAATTTTACTGTTTCCATAAGGCATTTTTCATTCGATATCACTTAATGCGGATAAAAACGTGTGGATGGAAACTACTGACTCGCTCATTAAGATAGTTTCTGGGTAGATTACTAACACATTGTTGTCGGTTTCTGATTCCAAATTACATGACAAATATTGTAGTTAGTAGTGCAATACATTACACATATAAGGAAATATAATCGGAATAATTTTAGATTTAGATTACTCTCCAGATTACATGTAATCAGGAACTACCCCGTCTGTTTGCTAGCAGCTGATACCAATATTAGGAGGTTTCACCATGATAAATCCCTATACCTGGTTCTTTAAAAATGACTGACATTAATTTAGTGATCAAATTCAGCTGCTAATATGGAAATATAATAATATTTTGTAATTATCATTTAAATCTAACTAATTTTCAAATTGTTTGTCGTTTAGAAGCATCTCAGGAAAACGTTATGGGGCAGAAACAAGAGGGAAATAAATTGTATATCAATATTCCTTAGCAATATGAAATATTCTTATGAAAATGTTGCCAAGTTATCACTACCATTATGACACTTCTTTTTTCATTACATGTTGCCACAAGAACACATTAATATGCAAATTAGATACATTGTATTGAATGGGACCACACATTTATGGCAATTTTACACACATATTGCATAAAGTAAAATGGTATATCAATTCATTCCGTTATAGCTTATATAACATAGGTGAGAATCATCTTTATACAAAGTTTGCTTAAAATAAAAACCCATTGTTTTTGCCTATAGGCTACATTTTATTTTTTAAACAACCGAGTCCTGGTGTCCTCTACAGAAGGCAATATAACATACAAATAAAATATATACTTTTTTTTTTTCCTATTTGTTTCTTATTCACTAAACAATGTAATGACGTATAAATACTAAATGAAATAAAATAAAATAAATGAGTTCTCAGGAGGATATAAGCGTAGACAAAAAGGTGAGAGAGCAACGTCAGTAGAATGGGAAAGAGAAATGGACTGATTTTCAATGGATATGTTGAACTTTACATGTGCTGTTACTTTTTTAAGTGGTTTGTAAATCTAACATCTTTGAATGTCGGGTTTTCTCACTTTGTGTTCATGTTGATGAATATGATAATCTATAGGCAGCTTCCAATCAATAGCTTGAATGAATCTCAATTTAGTCTTGATTGAGTTTGATTATAATATCAGTGGATGAATGTTTTCAGTTTTACTCGGTGTGACATTGTGAACTTTTATTTAAAGTAGCACCAGTGAAATAATGTACCTCTTTTAAAAACAAAGACACTTTTAAATCTAGTGTATCCCATGCATTTTGACACATACATGTATGTCTGGGATCTCCACTGACCTGTACAAATATTCCAGATTAATTTAAACATATAGGCTATGTGATAGAAATATTTTATGTAATGGGTATTTTCAACATTAAATGTACAGAGAAATGCAGACCATACTTAACCAAAAAGAGCTTAACACAGTAGAACTAACAGTCATATATGATTAGCTTAGATCATTACAAACCAATCACCAGAACCAATCACTGTGAAGAAGACTTGAGTGACACTGATTTATACTCAACTGTATGATTTAAATGTACATGTATCTTTCTATTCACGAGACTCACTTGGTTGTTGTGACCAGTGACCTCCCGGACGTGAATAAAACTTCATTTCTACATAGAGCAACCTGGGAGTCGTGTCAGGTATATGCTGCGCAGCTGAGAAACAGATTCTCATTGTAAATCTTATTATTAATGTATGTTTTTTATGTATCTTAGCTTAACATCAGCCTGCCCAGAGACTACGGGTGAAAATTAGCTCTTGAGCTAAAACCCGGTACAATGCATCTTCCCCGTTGAGGTTAATGTTTATTGTACGCTGTCCCTGTTTCTCTAAATAAATAAAAAATAATAAAAAAAGATTCTACGCTCAAAAGACCACCGCAGAGACAGTGATAGTGTTGGGAGACTATAGAGCCGCCCTCGGGGTGAGGTTTGATACTCTGAGTTAGTGTTAAAGGGTTAGTTCACCCCAAAATGTAAATTCTGTCAGTAATGACTCGCCCTCATGTTGTTCCCCGTAAGACTTTCGTTCATCTTCGGGACACAAATGAAGATATTTCTGATTAAATCTGAGAGCTGGATCACTCCTCCATAGGCTTCTAAGGGATTGAAACTTGCCGGCCCAGAAAAGTTATTAAAGACATCGTTAAAATAGTCCGAGTGACTACAGCGGCTCAACCTTAAGTTTATCAAGCGATGAGAATACTTTCTGTGCGCAAAAAACAAACAAAAATAATGACTTTATTCAACTATTCATTTCCTTCTCTGTGGGCCTCGAGATTTCACGTAGTGTAACAGCGCAGCGCTTCTGTGTTGTACGTCACACGCAGGCTCACTATTGGCTGACGCTGGTCATGTGTGTGATGATGCGTGACGTACAACACAGAAGCGCTGCGCTGTTACACTACAGTCACTAATAGTCACTCGGACTATTTTAGCGATGTCTTTAATAACTTTTCTGGGCCGGCCAGTTTCGATCCCTTAGAAGCCTATGGAGGAGTGATCCAGCTCTCAGATTTAATCACAAATATCTTAATTTGTGTTCCGAAGATGAACGAAAGTCTTACGGGGAATAACATGAGGGAGAGTCATTACTGACAGAATTATCATTTTGGGGTGAACTATCCCTTTTAGGGATGTCACGGTACCAAAAACCCAGTAGTCGGTACCGATACCATTAAAATGTTACGGTTCTCGGTACCAATTTCGGTACCACAGCAAAATCAGTTTGAACTATTTTTTTTAAAATAATTTATTTAACTATTTGAAAAAAATATATTAAATTCAATTCAATGACTTTATTATTTATGATGGTACATTTATGAAAGGATTGAAGGCTACATGCTGTTTAAACAAAAATATTGATGATATTGAGAAATATTGCTTATAAAAAAAGTCAAGTGAAAAATAAGCAACCTTCTATGCACACATTATTATTAGTAGTAGTAGTATCTTGAATTAATGGAGACGTAGTGAAATCTATTGTACAGTAGCCTAATATAATTATTTCTGTCAATTTCTTTAAGTTAAACCAAACTTTTATTTTGACGGGTTGCCGTGAAGACCTTTGAGTTTCTGTGCGTGTATGATATGAAGATAGTTTTTCTCAAACGGTAAAATGCTCATGATGTGACTCTCGGAGATGAATGGAATCATGAATCATGTCATCATATCGTGAGGCAGCAGAGACTGAAAACAGCGCGAGCGTCACTCGATCGTGCTTGTGTGTGTGTGAGGTAACGTTTTGTAGCCTACAATGACAATAAAGGAAGTCTAAGTCTAAGTTTAATGAAACCGCGCGTCTGCGCCGTTCATTCACACAGAGACAAGCAGAACATGAAGGGTTCATATTTAAATAGTCGTTTTGCAGTTTAATATACACAGACACCACATCAGCAGCGCCGCCGGTCTCAGCGCTTTCATGAAGCGGACGCCCTTCGTGTATGCATGCGCATCCAGAACCGGGTTTGACCGGGTACTCGGACGTTAAATTTTTTTTAGTACCGACTTGGTACCGAAGTACCGAATATTTTGACAACACTAATCCCTTTAATGATCCTGTGTCGGACCAGCGCACACCTGAGAAGGACAGTGAGGGTGTATAGATGCTGAAGACCTGTGTGCTCATGTGTGACTGAGGTAGTGATAGTAGCTTCTTGATGGGACGCCGTCACCTTAATTCAGGGAAGTATTGTATTGTATTTTAAGTATTCAGGGAATTACCTCAAGATACTGTAGTTATTATTTAAACAACTGGAAGTTGTTTAAATTGTCCGTGGTGAAGAAGTCAGATTAAGTAGGTTGTATTCGTATGAAGAATTTCCACGACAGCTACTACTTTGTTTTTCCATATATTTGCAATTTAACCAAGCTCCACAAAACCACACTTAAAATGACTACAGGATTTTGTTGATTGATGATATTTATTTGAATGTACAACAGATGCAAAAAAAAAAACAACAACAATTGTATATGAACATTATTCAAATACTTTATTACTTGGTAAAGTTTCCAACAGTAAGAAATAAAGAGCATCTTTTAGAAGAACAGAAACATTAATGTGAAGCTAATGCCCTTTCTAAACTGACCTGACTGAATCATATTTGTTTGTTCTTTCTAACGTAACATTTCTCCGCATATGCTCAAAAGACATCACTAACTCACAGGGAAACATAAATGCTTTGTGAAAAACACATCATCATTCTCTGGATCTATAGGGTTTGTTTTACGTTCATTCTGTGCAAGTGTAAATCCATCGTCTTTGAATCCGTAGCATTGTTGATATCATGATATGTTCTACTGGTCACATGTCTGACTGGTTCATAAGACTTTAGCAGATTCTGCTTCATCATCATCTTCCTCACTGGCACTCAGGGTTTCTGAGCGAGAAGCGTGTTGAGTTTGATCTTGCCGTCCATAGACGCGGTGAGGCACGTGCCACAGTCCATCGCTGAGCACCAATCCACCGTCACGACGGGCGCTTTATGACCACCGAGAGACAAGACGCTTTCGAGACCCACGTCCGCCTTGCTTAACTAGACGAGAGGAGAGAAGATAGGCCTATTAGGTTCCATTTACTAGATTTAATTACTAAAACTTTCAAATTAAGATGAAAACGAATTAAACAAAAATTCAAAATATGAATAAAAACTATCATTTTATTTATTTATTTATTTTACCAGGAAGGTGAAATAATACTATATCAATGCTACTGATTCGGTACAGATGTGTCGATTCGATCAGATTCAATGGATATAGATTCAATTCAAATACTATTCATACTGTACATCAGTTTACAAATGGTGAATTAATCCAAAGACATTAAGAGCCACAGAACTGTATATTAAACTCTTTTTATTTCAGGTACAGATTCATTAAAACAACCCACCTCGCTATTTCAAACAGATTTTAATGGGAAATGATAGCCTGAGCAGTCACATGCCTTGTTCAAAAAGGATCAGGTTATTTCACTTTTAGGATAATAAAATCTTAAAACATTAGCTGTAAAGCTCTCAGATTTCATTAAAATATCTTAATTTGTGTTCCTAAGATCTTACAGGTTTGGAACGACAGAAATTAATGACATAATTACTCATAACTGTCATTTCTGGGTGAACTTACCCCTTTCAGCACTGAATCGCACATGGTAAATAAGAGGGTGTCATCTAGTGGAGGAGTAATAAGTTAATCAGATTTAATGGTGCGTCCAAGTCATGTCAGAAAGATCGTATTTAGTTGAGTTGGACTCACGTGAACGGCACCACAAAGTCATAATTACAAGCGGGAAACTTGGCTTTTGGGAATCAACATCAAATCAACCATGTTTAAAAAAAACTATTAATAGTGCTTGGGCGTCATGACGTCATTACTTGGCGTGGCCGCCATGTTGACAGCTTCGCGAATGTAAACACAGCAAGTCGAACGAGGAGATGCAGCAGAGTTGGGTGAAAGAAAAGAAAAAAAGATGTTAAAATCCCTAAAAGGATGTGGAATTTACCGGGATACGTTAAATAGGGAAGCCAGGGATCGGTATGTGGACAAAATCGGCACTTTTAACGTTTTGGATCCATGTGAAATTTCCAACAAAGAGTCGGCAAACAGTGGGAACACAGTGATCCGGACAAAGGTAACTTTAAGATGCGCTCCACCTAGCTGCTAGTTTAGTAACAGTTAGTGCTAACAAACATTCACACATGTACTTTTAACTGTGTTTCAAAACTGTAGTTAGTAATGTTAGCTGTCAACCCTCCCGTTTTTTCCGGGTTTCTCACGTATTTGAGCTCTTTTCCCGCTGTCTTCCCGTTTTAGTATTTTCCTGTAAAATATCCCGTATTTTAATATTCTCATAACATTAACGTTAGCCCTTCCATCGGACCTGTCAGTCTCTGTACTGTTGTCCTGTTGCTATCCCCTTGCCCTAAGCATCGTTTTGCTTACTAACTTAAGTTTTGCTTAAAACAGCTACTAACTACACTTTTGAAACACACAGTTAAAAGTACATTACATGTGTGAATGTTTGTTAGCACTAACTGTTACTAAACTAGCAGCTAGTTGGAGCGCAGTTTACCTTTGTTCGGATTAAGTCTAGGGATGCACGATATAGGATTTTGGCCGATATTCGATATGCCGATATTTTCAAACTAATTTTGCCCGATATCGATATATTTGTATTTTTTTTTAAGTGCAAAAAAATCTTATTAAAGCTTCTATTAATGTTCTCAGTCAAGAGCAGTGAGTGATTTCCTCTGTGTTTTGTTGTTTTGTTAACATTAACGGGATAGTTCTCCCAAAAATTTAAATTGTCATCATTTACTCTCTCAAGTTTCTTTCTTCTGTTGAAATTATAAAAGTTATTTGGAAGAATGTGGCTAACCAAACAGTTGCTGTACTCCAGTGACTTCCATAGTATATTTAAGCACAAGAAAGAAATGAATCCAGGTTTGAAACAACATTAGATAGACAGAATTTTTATTTCTGGGTGCAGTATCTCTTTAAAGACAAGCGGCAGAATATTATTACTGTCTCTTTAAGAACTGCACGCGAGTAACGCGACGCGTCTAATATACACGCATTTGACAAGCAGCTTTTCTCTGTTTGCTTTCACTTTAGACATAACCAACTTTGTTTATGTAAACCTTGTGTGTATTTGACAGTATCAGCGCAATAAGACTCGAAGGATTAGTCCAGTATGCAGGCGCTGTGACGGCTTTAGTTCCTGTGAGCGTCGGGTGTAACGCGCTCAGAAAAGCGGATGTTAGAACAGCGCATCAGCACGTGAATGACATGTTTACCTAGCAAGACTTTGACGCACATGCAAATAATGAACTTTTGTGAATTGCGGTGTCCCGTGAGTGTAACTCTACCTCTGCGTTTACATGTGATGTGAATGTACGTCGCGTTGTACAGTATCTTGAGATGAAGGCGCCAGAATTGAACTGATAGAATGCACGATACTATGATTTTTCTTCAAAAGCAGATCGTGGAGACATTTTAATCGTCCACGATCAAAAACCGTGAGACGCACACCCCTAGTTGGAAGTTTAAGTTGCTGGCGCTCATGCTTCGCTCACGGTCGTCACGTGTGCATAGGAAACACGCCACCCTATCGGCAAGACTCATCGGCAGAAATATTCATATCGGCCGATGCCGATGATGGTCATTTTAAGCTTTTATCGGCCGATACCGATGTTGTCCCGATATCATCGGCATCCCTAATTAAGTCACTGTGTTCCCACTGTTTGTTGGAAATTTCACATGGATCCAAACCGTTAAAAGTGCCGATTTTGTCCACATACCGGTCCCTGGCTTCCCTATTTAACGTATCCTGGTAAATTCCTTATCCTTTTAGAGATTTTAACATCTTTTTTCTCTTCTTTTTCCCAACTCTGCTGCTTCTTCCGTTTGACTTGCTGTATGTTTACATTCGCGAAGCTGTCAACATGGCGGCCACGTCCCAGAATGCAACACGGCACCCAAGCCCTATTGAAAAAATGACCAGCCCTAATTGATAATGACAGAAACGACTAAAAAGATACAGGTAACGAAACCGAACCAATTCCTCAATGAACGGAGCTCATCTAAGAGCGGTTGGTGAATGTGTGTTTACCCGGTAGATGTTTCCTCCGTTACTGGCGCAGGTGAGAACATGTTGCCCCTCAGAGTCGAAAGCAAAGAGACGACCGTGTGGAACCTGAACCTGTTTATATCCGCTGTAACCCGACAGCACAAACGGCCCCACGGCATCCTGGGATAGCGAGTACTCCGACTGCTTCACGCCACAGCGATGGATATTCCACTGAACAAACTGACAACAAACACAACATGATGTTTACATACAACCATCTCAGATGAACATGAGCAAGTTTTAATTGTTGGCGTCTAAACAGAAATTAATGAATTGTTGAATCGGAGCTTTGAACTGATTCACTGAAATGCATCAAACTCTAAAGGTGCGGTCACATTTATCATTGTTTGTTGATTTTTCATGGGCATAATCCTGTCATGTGAAGGCTAAACATTATTTAGATTTCACAACGGGTTCATGAAATTTTTTATTTTAAGTTCCCCTGAGATTTTAAATAGAGATGCACTGATGTATCGGTCGCCGTTTTATATCACCGATCGCTGATATAGCATGAAAAAGGCCAGTATAGCAAACCAATCGTTTCTTAATTAACTTTGTGTGTTGTATTATGTCTTTCTATTTATTAAGGAAATATTAAAAGTTCTATAATAATGTAAAATATGAGGTTAATCAGAAATATTTGATAGCAAAAATAACCTGAATGTTAAATGAATCCAATCCATGTTCAATGAAAATTATTAGATTGCAGCAACAAACTTGCTAATATACCTTAAATCCATGCATTTTTGAACTTTGCTAATTTAAAACAGTTTTTTTCTTTTCTTAAATGACAAAAAAATTCAAATAAGTGTCCAAGTGATGAATATCGGAATCGGCCAATAGTTGTTTGTTAAAATTGGTAATTGGTAAGCTATATTCGTGCAGCCCCATTAGGGGTGGGCGGTATGACCAAAATTCTATTTCACGGTATGACTCATTTTATTTCACGGTAACGATATATTTCACGATATAGGCCTAGATATTTATATATTTAGTTATTCTCGAAAAATCGACAAAAAGGGCTTTGTATAATAAATAAACCCAAATACTTTAGAAATGAAAAGTACTTCACATTGTTTTCTTTTTCTCTTATTTGGTAAATTATTTATTTGGTAAACTATTTAGATAGCTAAATATAAACAAAACACACTCATCAACTTTTAGATAAACTGCCCCCAACTGATTGATATTAAATACAACTCATAGGTGCAATTAAACTTTAAATAAAGTGTTTCTGAATCATTTTTCAATCTCATGTTATGCTTTACTTCATCAATCAGTTTATAATATCTGAATATTTTATATTGAACTATTCTATTCATGATAAATTAGTTACTTCCTTTTAATTTTGTAGGATAGTAATACTAGTTGTTTAAATGTGTTCCCCGGTACATTTTTGCCATGTCTGCTTAGGCTACACTGCGTTTTTAAGGGGCTTGTTTTGCTCTTTTTGTGATATCTGGCAACCCATCACCCTGCGCTTTAATCAATAGAAGTTCAGAAGTGACTAGCAGGAGAGCAGCAGTTTGAAAACCGAACAGCAGCTACTGTTAGTGTTGACTAAGTAGCGTAGTTTAAATTATACACACCTGTAACTGCGTCATTATTTGACCATAGCCCGGTGAACACCGCGCTCCCTCAGTGCGTGTGCACGCGCGCGTCTTCTGCATCAGTAATGCGATCGGTTAATTTGAGTGTCAAGTTGTAATCACATATCGAATCTAAGGAAGATTTTATCAGCTGGTTCGGTGGCCAATTGTTTGGAGTTAGAAATATATAACTCGCGATGCATATTTAGTAATTTTGCCTCAGATAGGCTACAGGATTATACATTCACTTTAACAAGCAGGTTGTTCATTACCACGGGCGGCAAGCTGTTTGCGTGTTTAAAAACTATACATAAGAGACGGAAAGATGCAGATAACTATACATTATTTAAGGATATTTCTATTCGTTACGATATTGATAACTGTTGTTGTCCAGCTTTCCCTGTTGCGAGCGTGCACTCCTCTAATCTGTAGCCTGGGTGCTGCACTGCTCTAGTGACTGCTGCGCCTTTCCCCCCGAAAATATCACGTTAACAACAACAACAACCCTTTAGAAAATGTAATTCCTTTGTGGATCCTCTTGATCTGCTTTCTCCGTGTTTCTTTTTACAATTCTCAGTGTTTCAGTCTCACGCACGTTGCACGCGAGTTAACCACGCCCACTTATTTGCATTTCGCGGTATACACGGAATAAAAAAATCTGTTACGGTTGACATTTTCTACCGCGGTAACGATATATACCGTCATACCGCCCAGCCCTAAGCCCCATTAATTTATTTGAATTTGACATTCAATAGAATTAATTACTAGCTTTTAATCAAACCTCTTTTTGGGAAACCCTGCATTAAAACGTCAGTGTGTGTGTGGCTCAAAGTCATCATCAGTGTAAATGACATTCATGAAGTATAAACACAGGTTCCCATCACCTTCCCGTCCTCTCCGATACTGAAGACCGTGTTCTCGTCGTAGCTGAACTCCACGCTGTACACTTCCCCATCATGAGCCTTCCAGCTCAACGCGCTCTCGTAGCGCTGCATGTCTGCAGAGAAACATTTCAACAAGTGAATTAAATGAGAGCCATTTGGTGTCAAGATGCAGGCGAGGAAGGGAGATGAGTAGAAGAAGAGGCGGAGTCATTGCAGCCAGAGCCTAAAAACACAACAGCTTTGCACAAAAAGGCAAAGACAAAACTGGACAGGGAACAGACGGCTTAAATACACTGGGGATAACCAACTGAACAAGAAGCAGGTGCGCAAATCAATCAGAACCATGACAACAAACTAGTGCATAAACCTAGGAAACAGAAAAGAAGCGGGAAATGGGAAACAATTGAAGCAGGAACTGAACACAGGGAATCAATGATATACAAACATAACAAACCTGACACTTGGAGTTTAGAAGACAATTGATATTCAGCAATATTATTGATTTAATGGCACCAGGACTGACTAAAATATCACTAACTTTGCAACATCGACAAAGTTATTGAACTAAACTGAATTGAACTAAATAATGTAGAGCAGCCTTATGCTGCGTTCACACCGGACACGAATAGCGCGTCAGGCGCGAGTTATTTCAATGTTAAGTCAATGCAAAGACGCGTTACGCGAGTAAAAAATTCCTGCGGCGCGGTAGACGCGAATACGCCTCATTCGCGCGAATGGTCCATTTTGTGCATTCTCGCGTTTGACGCGAATTCGCGTCTGCCGCCCGAGTTGAAAAATCTGAACTTCTGCGTCAATTCGCGCCGCGTTAACCAATCAGGAGCCTGCTTGCTGCTGTCACGTGGTGAAGTGACAGTTTATAATGTTATTTTATGTTTGGCCTCAATAAATTATTTTGTAATATGACTAAAATACTTGGTGTGCAAAGCAAATCTTTCACATAAAAACTTGATTTCAATATATGAGAGATACTCATTTTGTATTGAATACTATTTATTCCATATCTACTGTATTCTAGATTATATGAAACATTATTATTCTAATGTAAAGACAACAAACACAATTTAGTGTATAAAAACTTTTTTTTAAATCACAGGACAGGTTTCACTTTTGGAGGCTGGGTCCATTTATTATCAAAAGAAAAATAAATGACAGATTAGGTGGGTGCGGGCGAGGGTGAACCTCGCGCTGGGCTGTAGAGCGCGGGCTCGACAGGCATAGACCACTCGAGGCCGAGGCCTTATACAGCCTATGCTGTCCTCGTCAGCGTCCTCACCGTTAGGTCCACCAAACCTAGCTCCTGGAGCAAATTGTGAAACTCCTGAAACTCTCCGGAGGGTCTGGTGGACCCGAGTACAGCGACGATGTCCCCTACGCAGCTGTTTCTGCTCTCCAGAGCATATACCAGCGGTGACTCTCTCGATTAATGCTAATGCTCGATAAACATCTAAAAAGATGGCCGCCATCAATTTCGCCATTGACACGCGAATTAACACAAAGTGGTCAAGCGTATAACTAGACGCGGCAGGCGCAAATTTGACGCGCTATTCGCGTCCGGTGTGAACGCAGCATTATAGTTGAGATTGAATTTGTTTCACAACTGATGAATTTTGCAACATCGACACTGTTATTTTCCTGTTTATTACTGTGTAGCTGATTGGAAAATAAAGCACTACCGAACAGTCGTATGATCCCGTCCGCCGCTCCGGTCACCAGCAGGTTTCCGTTGTGGTTAAACGCCGTGCAGTTTATGGCGACCGGTCCCGGCTCCAGCGAAAACTGCAGCTGAACACAATAACAACCAGATAAACGTCAGTACGCCAGTGTGCAGTCGTTACATTTCTGTGTTGGTGACGTTTGGCGTCAGTACCTGCTGCTTGACCGTTTTGGTGTCCCACAGCAGCAGATGTCCGGATACGGGACCGGATCCTCGTGTGTCGCTCTCCGTCGCGACTGCAGAATTGGCAGCTTGAGCCGCCGCGGAGCAAACGAACGACGTGCCGCTGGGACTGCAGGCCAGCGACAGGATCCTGAACACACACGAATACGGTCTGAGTGGACTACTTTAGAAAAAGGGTATGTGAAAGAGTATGCAACAATAGCTTATCAATAAGATGCATGTAGAAATTGAGATTTATATATTGGTGCATTATGGGTAATCTGTAGGGCTGGGTTGAAAATATCAAACCGATATCGATTCTTAAATCCCAAGATTTGATCTTTTAGTCTAGGCTGTTTTTTAGTTAACTAAACTAAACATTATTTGTTTATGCCTCCAATCCAATGACATGTAATGAGCTTTGTGCTTTTGATATATAAGAAAGTCTCAGCTTTCAAATTCTGTCAATTCTATAATAAAAATCAAGCAAAAATTTGGTTTAGTCTCAGTTCAAGCGGCACGTGAACCGATCATCTCGTCTGCCTTACTACTAGCTGTAGCATCAAATAAACATGAATTAACATCAGAAGGAATGTGTAAAGAAACAGAGTAACTGATTGAAATGAATCATGTCTCATGTAATCGATCAATCAGTGTTTCAACCACGGAGATACGTTAATAGAACAGCTTATGAACAACATGAAAGACATTCAATTACCATAAACTCGTTCGTTAGCTAGAAAAATAACTCTAGAGAGCAGCATTTTGATCAATATATGCACTATATTGCATATTTATTATATTTTTACTTAACCTGTTCTTCAATATTAGGGATGCACCGATAACAAAATTTTGCCCGATAGGATAACCAATCCTTTATATTTAAAAGCCGATAACCGATATATTGGCCGATAAATCTAAATCCAAATTGTATATAATTTTTGAGAGCCTGATTATAAAAACAAAAGTCTCACCATTAAAATCCACGTCTCAAGCACACAATTATAATCATGTTCTGATTATGATTTTATGTAGCCGATATGACAGACTTGTGCTGCACATGTTGCACTCAATTGTATTTTCCTTTTTTGAAGTGATTCCAATCATATTTCAAGCAATTTAAAACCATCATGTTGAACAGTGCGCATCTGAAGTGTCTCAACTAAAGGAAACAATACATTATTTATCGGCTTAAACATATAGGCCAAATTTTCTTATCGGCCCGATAATATTAAAAATGAACATATATCGGCCGATACCGATATGGTGGCATCCCTATTGAGAGTGAGGAGTCACGTGCCGATTTGGGCGGGGTCTGAGCCGGTCGGCCATGATGGTAGGAGACGCTATCGGTTGCCAGGGGCAACGCCTTCAGAACTTCACTGAGGCGCGACTGAACATTCATCCAGAAATAGCGAAAGAGAGACAGCGCAGCTTAGTATTTGTTTACATTTTACATTTTACCGATACGCCGCAGTTTCTTTGGAAGATATGGAGAAGGAAGAGAAATGAAAGGGGTTCTATCGGGAGAGAGTAAATAACAATGCTAGCCAGCTTAGAGAAACTGCTTGTCAATAAACTGACAGCAGCAAAAGCGAGCAAAGCCTGCTTTCAAAAGCAACACATTTCAGCACAGTTCGCCTTTTATTTAACACAAACGAACGAAATTAATACTCTGTTATTCAACTAGAGTTGTTTCATTTGTTATAGATATATCTGTACCGTGAAATGTTTTAAAAATACACTTTTTTTAATGACGTACGATTCGCATTGACAGGGGAATGTCCGAACTGTTCGCTTAACGTTGCACGGCAGGTGCAAATGCACGTATCTGATTCATATCAGATTTATTTCCACATATGAATGAGGCCTGAATGAAACATCAAGTATGACTGAACTCTCGCAGTTTAACGTTACAGGTTTGGGGGTTTCTAAGTCTTGCACCCGCAGCCGCAACAGACTTGTTCAGCTTCTAATGACTTAAACCTTCTGAACTCTTGCATTGTGTTGGCAGTAACGTTAGTCACTGATACCATAAACAAACCAGGTAATTAACTTTGTCAGCGTATGTAAAAGGTGGTAGTGCGTTGGTCTTTCGTCCATTCTGTAGCAGGTCCTACGGGTCCATGTTGATGTCAAGTAGTTTCTCTAAATAACGCTGCTTTGTGTTATTTAGTCTCTCCCGATAGAGCCCCTTTCCTTTTGCTTCCCCCTTCTTCATTTATTCCCAAGAAACTGTGCCTTATCGCAAAAATGCAAACAAATATCAAGCTGCTCTCTCTCTCTGTCGCTATTTCTCTCGGTCTCACGGTCAAAGTAACCATGACAACGGATAGCGTATCCTTCCAAGATGGCGAATCCTTCCCACAATGCAACACGGAGTGATACGCGTGACGTCACCTTCTCATTCTCAATCCAATATCTAATTTATGTTTGAATAAATCCGTCAAGTACGTTATGACAGCCACCATTTAAAATGTTTAAAAAAACAAACTGTAGTAATAACATAAGTTATTATTAAAAAGTTATTTTAAACAGCCATATGTACGGTGGCTGAGAGAGCTCAACGCACGGCAAATTAAGAAAACACAAGCAAATAGAAAAACACCCGCAAATTAAGAAAACATCTTTTTCAGTTTCAAAACACACGTGTGCTCCAAATACTCACAACACAACCAAATACAGAAACGCACTACAAAACTTTTGTAAACATCTGATAAAGATGTTTTCTTAATTTGCGGGTGTTTTTTCTATTTGCAAGTGTTTTCTTCAGTTGCAGTGCGTTGAGCTCTCTCGGCCACCGTACATATGTGCAATTTAAATGATTGTACACAAATCAGCTGTTAATTTCAACCTTTAGTAATGTACTGACAGGGTTCCCTAAACAGTTCACCGCATTAGTTGAGAGAGATTGATTTACTTTGAAATTTGTGTCAAAGCCCAACACTAGTGATCTGTGAGGACTCACCGCGGGTGGACGGTGTCTATTGACATCTCGTACAAACTCTTCTTGGCGTCGGTGTCGTAAAGCTTGACCGTGCCGACGCCACTGCCGAGCAACAGCTGCGAGAGTAAAACACCACATAAACCAATCAAACCAACCAAATACTGTTCATGTATATGCCATCTGAATCTATTTCTCTGGTTATATTCATGAACCGTGATGTTATTTACCAGTCGGTCAGGTTTGGCCGCCCACTCCAGAGAGAGAAGCGGAGACTTGGACATGATAGTGGCTTTGGTTTGCATGATGGGATTGAAGGCCCAAACCTTCACCACCCCGTCCACATCCAGACTGGCCACTTTTCTGCCCGAGCAGTCCACCCTAAAACACAAACACACAACTACATGATGTCTCCGCTCCACCAGTAAGCTGGTGTGTGGTGGGCGTTCTGGCGCACTATGGCTGCCGTCGCATCATCCAAGTGGATGCTGCACATTGGTGGTGGAGGAGATTCCCCCTTCCATGTGAAGCGCTTTGAGTGCCTAGAAAAGCGCTATATAAATGTAATGAATTATTATTATTATTATTATTATTATTATTAACTGATGCTGATAAAAGCTCACCTAGTGAAACTAAAACACAGAAACGCCCATAAGCTCATTAACATATCAACACCAATTCAGAGTTAAGCATCCGAAACCGTATGCAGAGATTAGCCAATCACAACAGAGCTCATTTACATACAACAATCCTACAGCCAGTGTAATAATAATAAGAGTCAGAGGAAGATGATGATTATTAGACAGGAAATTATGACTGTTGTTAAAAGGAGACCGTTTCCAAAGTCTTGATTGTGTTTTAGTCTCTACTAGAACAGGTTTTCCAGCTTGAATGTTGATTATTTTCCTCATATTCTCCATTGTTGCGGCTCCTCTCTTCCCAGTCTGTCAGTAACGCTCTGTTTAATTCCTGTCTCTATGAAGCCCCTCCTTCTGAAAAGCACACTGTGCTCTGATTGGTCGGCTGGATCAGTGTGCTGTGATTGGTCGAGCGCTTCGAGTGTGTTCGGAAAATGTCCCTCCCCTTACCATAACCACCAGTTTAACACACTACTAACTAACTCAACCAGGCCCCGCCCCTTTATTCTGCACATGAATTATTATAATGAGGAATATTGTGACGTGTTCGTTCCCGGAAGAAACTCGTTTCAGGGAGTTCAGAAACAGTGACACTGATATAGAGAATAACTTTGGAGAGATTTTTCATGCTCAAATATGGAGCTAATAATATGACAAAATGATTTGAATTTGAATTGTGTAAATTTGAAATATTTGCAAGTGTAATCTAACAAAATTGAATTTTAGGTGGTAGTTTAAATAGTTCTGAATTGGATTTTTTAAAACGAATATTGAACATTTGAAACTTAACAAATTGAAATGTTTTTATGGCTGAATTTTATAGACATACATTTTCAAACAGCTAGTTTTTTTTGTTCTGAATTCAAATACTACAAATATTCAGTTTAAAAAAATACAGATTCAAGTTTTCAAGATGAAGAAATTCTCAAACAGCAACATTACTAATAAACCATAATGCGACCCATTTGATGTCTCTTGGCCACACACACCTGCAGTGCATGATGGATGAGTGATGTTCTCCATACTCTTCCTGACTCAGCTTAATAAAGGGCTGCTCCGCTCCAGCTCCGCCCACTTCACAGACTCGAGTCTGATTGGTGGAGTCCGTTTGATCAGGAAGAGCTTCGGTTTGAGTGTCTGGATCCGAATCGTTTTTCTTCTCCGAACTCTGTGGAAATCAAAAATACACACGGAGAAATGCATGATGTAGTCAGTATGATTTTAACTTAATTTAATATCCAAATTGAAATAATAGCAAACCCAGGATGGGTTTAACATTAGTTAACATGATCTCAGAATGAAAAATACTTTAAAGGTGCAATGTGTAATATTTTAGGATCTATTGACAGAAATGCAATATAAGATCCATATATAAGAACTATGTGTTCAGTGGTGTATAAAGAGCTTACTCAATGAACCGTTATGTTTTTATTACCTTTGAATGAGACATTTATATCTACATAACCGCGGACACCCCCTTCTATGACGGTCGACCTATTGTGACATCATGTTTCTACCGTAGCCGACAGCGAACACACAGATCCTACCGAACCACTAGATGCCGCTAAAATCTACACACTGCACCTTTAAAGTCCCCGTGAACCGGAAGTTGCAAACGACTTTTCTCCAGTGTTGTGACGTATTTCCGAGAGAAACGGAATACTAAATGAGGCAAAATGGTGGGCGTGGCTTTTTCCCCAACTAGCACCTGATTGGATCTAGAAAAGTAGGTGTTTTCATTCAGCCTGTCTACTGTCAGTTGGAGGGGCGTGGTTACGGATGTTAAGCAGACACCCAAACCGTAAAGCCTACGTCATCAGGCAAGGTCCTCCAACGCAGAGGGGAGGGGAAATTTCAGATTTTGATTAAAGATTACGAAGCCAAAAAATTTTTTTGTGTGGATTGACTTGCATGGATGAATTGTTCACCACAAAACGATCAATTTAGGCAAACAAAGTAAGTATGGTCAATTTTGAATTCATGGGGACTTTAACATTAATCTTAGTTAATGTTAAACTAATGTTAACAAATGCAATCGTATTGTAAAGTGTTATCAAAAATCTTTATATTATAAAGTTAATGTGATTCTTCTGGTTGGTTCGGTTCATGGAACTTTTAAAATCCCCACGGAGAAAGCGAATGGGAAGAGTACGTCCCGGACCGAATCCCTTGGATGAGTGTTTGGCTACTGTAGTGCCGCCGTCACGCGAGGAGCAAACCGCAGAAAACCCGAACATGAGCAGAGAGGGCTTCGTTTCTCGGACCTGCGCTGAGGGTTTGGACAGCAGCTCTTTTCTCTCTTTCTCGTGGTCATGCACTCTTCTCGTTCGGGGATGACCCGTGGCCAAATCCACCGTCACCGCGGAAACAGTGGCCGTCTTCAAGTCCTTCGCGCCGGGCGGGTCTTTCGCTTTCACAGACTGAGAATCACAGAGAGAAAGACCTTCAGATTAGCAGAGAGACATCAAGTTGATAAAGCAGCGTTTGTAACGCTTATACAGTAAGGTCCCATTAGTTAATGCATTAACTAACTTAAACAATGGGCAATACATTTGTTACAGTATTTATTCATATTTGTTAACATTAGTTATTAACTAAAACTGTTCTTTGTTAGTTTAGCTCCATCTAATAATTAAAAAAAACGATTTTTGATTTTAATCATGTAAATGTTGAACTTGGAGAATTATCAATTCGCTCTCGCTCTCTAAAAAGAAAAAAAGTATTTTTCATTGATAGTACATGTTAACATATGGAAACTTATTTTAAAGTGTTAACAGCTTACTAAAATAACTAAAACTGAAATAAAAATTAATAAAAACTAGAGACTTTTTTTTTAAATAATAAAATTACAAAAAAACTACAAAATCACTAAAACTTTCATTGAAATGAAAAACACAAAATAAAAACTAATTCAAAATATTTACAAACACCTCAAAGTTTATGCCCTTTTTGGTACTAGAACAGGTTTTCCAGCTTGAATGTTGATTATTTTGCCCAAGTTCTCCATTGTAACACTGACACTGATATAGAGAAGAGCTTTTCCATGCTCACACAGCAACATTACACACACTACAGAAAGATGAACATGGAAAGAGCTTAAAGTGATAGTTCACCCAAAAATGAAAATTAGCCCATGATTTACTCAGAAGTCATGAGGCGGGTTCATGAAGGCCTTCTGAAGCGAAGCCATGCGTTTAAGAAAAATAATATCCATATTTAACACGTTACAAAGTAAAATTCTAGCTTCCGGCCAAACGCAGTCTACTTACACCTAAAGCGCAACTTACGCTACTTGTGACGTGGGAAGTAGCGTCGTGTGTCGTGGCGTAGCGTCGATATCAGCAGAACGTCGCATTACTCACATTAGTTGCGCTTTAGACTTAAGTGGAATCCGTATGTTTGTTTGGCCGGAAGCTAGTTATTTTACTTTATAAAGTTTTAAATGTGAATATTTTTCTTACACAAATGCATCGCTTCAGAAGGCCTTTATTAACACCAACCCAACCTATTATGATGGATAGATGCACTTTTGGATAGATGCACTTTTATGATGGATAGATGCACTTTTATGATGGATAGATGCACTTTTATGATGGATAGATGCACTTTTATGATGGATAGATGCACTTTTATGATGGATAGATGCACTTTTATCATGGATAGATGCACTTTTATGATGGATAGATGCACTTTTATCATGGATAGATGCACTTTTATGATGGATAGATGCACTTTTATCATGGATAGATGCACTTTTATGATGGATAGATGCACTTTTATGATGGATAGATGCACTTTTATCATGGACAGATGCACTTTTATGATGGATAGATGCACTTTTATCATGGATAGATGCACTTTTATGATGAATAGATGCACTTTTATGATGGATAGATGCAGTTTTATGATGGATAGATGCACTTTTATGATGGATAGCTGCACTTTTATGATGGATAGATTCACTTTAATCATGGACAGATGCACTTTTATGATGGATAGATGCACTTTTATGATGGATAGATGCACTTTTATGATGGATATGCACTTTTATGATGGATATGCACTTTTATGATGGATAGATGCACTTTTATGATGGATAGATGCACTTTTATCATGGATAGATGCATTTTTATCATGGATAGATGCACTTTTATCATGGATATATGCACTTTTATGGATATATGCACTTTTATGGATATATGCACTTTTATGATGGATAGATGCACTTCTATCATGGATAGATGGACTTTTATGGATATGCACTTTTATCATGGATAGATGCACTTTTATGATGGATAGATGGACTTATGATGGATAGATGCACTTTTATGATGGATAGATGCACTTTTATCATGGATAGATGCACTTTTATCATGGATAGATGCACTTTTATGATGGATAGATGCACTTTTATGATGGATAGATGTACTTTTATCATGGATAGATGCACTTTTATCATGGATAGATGCACTTTTATCATGGATAGATGCACTTTTATCATGGATAGATGCACTTTTATGATGGATAGATGCACTTTTATGATAGATGCACTTTTATGATGGATAGATGCACTTTTATGATGGATAGATGTACTTTTATCATGGATAGATGCACTTTTATCATGGATAGATGCACTTTTATCATGGATAGATGCACTTTTATCATGGATAGATGCACTTTTATGGATATATGCACTTTTATCATGGATATATGCACTTTTATCATGGATAGATGCACTTTTATGGACTTCAAAACAGAAACAACCATTCACTGCCATTATAAAGCTTGGAAGAGCCAGGACATTTTTAAATATAACTCTGATTGTATTCGTCTGAAAGAAGAAAGTCATATACACCTAGGAAGACTTGAGGGTGAGTAAATCATGGGCTAATTTTTTAATTTTTGGGTGAACTATCCCTTTAATAGTATCTTAATGATGTTGTAATAACGCTGGATGTACCTGCACTCCGGCGGGAGAGTCTTTCCGGCCCAGCGAGGCCTGTGTGGGCGAAGACCCCGGGGCCGTTTTCCCAGGAGCCCGTCTGGCCTGAGGGAGGAACGTGGAGAAGAAGTTTCTGGACGGCGTGGTCATGTTCACGTTCCTCTGACTGTACACGAGATCACTGAGAAAACAGATGAAACATCGCTCACGTTTCTGAAAACACACACACTTCACACTACCTGATTTTCCCGCTCACTTCCCTTCCTCCGTTTTCCCTTTTCCAGTTTGAATCCCTTTTAACTTTAGACCAAGAGGCTTTTTGTCAAGAATTGTAGTTTAAAAAGATTTAATCTTCACAAAGAGCTTGCAGGAACAGAAACCTTTACACCTCGTTGATATTCGGCAGATCCGTTCTGTGTGCTTCACGTGTATCAAAAATGGTTTTGATTTCATATTCTTTTTACATGATTTTTTCGCCAACTCAAACATACCCCGTATTATCACAGTGATGTACAGAAATGATCACAGACACAATCAAGACTATTGTGAGGAAGTTACGTTTCAAGTGAATGTTTATTCACTAGTCAAACGCTCGTCAGTCTCATTATTTTCAGTTCATGCTTGTAAACATTGATATAATGTGAAATGGTTGGATAAAAACACCCAGCGTGAATAAACTGGATGATTTCAGTGCTACAGTCTCCTCACAGCTCAGTGTCGCCGAGTCGGTCCATGTGCTGGACGTACGGCGGGAGTTTGTGATGCACCATCACCTCGTCTTTCTTTGGCCGTGATTCTCCTTGAAGAGCAAATAACTGGAACGAAGGGAGATGTTTGATTACAGGCAGATGCATCTTAACAACATTACTGCTCTTCTAATAGGCCACTAAAAGTCACAGATCGAAAAATAATAAGCATGAATCAAAACTTTAAAGGGACAGTTCACCTTAAAATGAAAGTTTACTCACCCTGGTGTTGTTTTTCCATTCTTTTTTGGACCTCAAAAGGAGAATTTTTTAAAAAATGTTTATGAAAAAATTTGTTTAGTGAAAAACAAGCTTTTAATGTTGTTTATGTGGTGTTTTTAATATGCTTTAAGACTAACCATGTGTAATTCATAAGTCAAGACTCGAGTATTTTCTACTTAAAACTGCAGTGAACCAAAGACAGTCTCAAAAACACGGTTTGAAATCGCTGGTGTTTCTGACGTCACAAACGACCTTGTAACCAATCAGATCAACGTGTGATCGTCAACCAGTGGATCTCTGAGCTGAGGGAGTGAGTGGAGGCGGGGATCATTTGCATATTCATAGACCCACGCATACTAAATGAGGCAAGGGTGTCGAGTTACATTCAAGATATTTTAAGGCATGAAAAAGAATTTTTTTCAAGGAAAAAATGTATAAATGATCTAAGATGAGTTTTAAGGGATACAATTATTGACTTACAGGAAAATCCTGATCTTGGCCGTTGGTCTGTGCTCGACTGCATGTTAATTAGCACTCTATTCTAGCTCTATTAGCACCGCAGTTTACTTCGACTCGCCCAGAAAAACACACAAGTTATGAGAAATCAAGATTGATTAAAAAAAACACATCATGAAATACAATCCATGTACTTTCTATATATCCGTTGTGTTCGTTGAAACAAGAAGTTAACGCGTTTTGGGGATTTCGAGGTATTGTATTTCATGTTACGTGTTGATTTATCACAACTTGTGTGTTTCTTTTACGGAGGAGCGCGAGTGGGACAAAATTCTCCTTTTGTGGTCCAAAAAGGGCGTACGGCATTAGATCAACACCAGGGTGAATAAATTAGGACTTTACTTTGATTTTTAAGGTGAATTGTCCCTTTAAACTCTCCTCTTTAATTGACTGGCTAGAGGAGGCGTTAATCTAGAACTAGTGGACCAATAGTGACGCTAAATACCCTTCTCATTTACATAAAATTCAAATACATACAACATTGCATAGCAAATCAACTGATAAAACAGCATAAGTGTACACAAAATGAGAGAGAGAGAGCACAAAACAGCAATAAAATAAAGGAAAATATTATTTTGAATTCATGTTTCAGTTTTGTGCAATGTAATTTTAAATAAGTTTTGATTAATGCTTATTTTTTATACAAGTTTTTACATTTTTGCAAAACAGTGTCGCATGCTGTGATACATTTGGCGTAAAACTAATCCCAAAGCCTTCTTCCATTGTAAGTGCACATGTTCGAGCTGAACCATGTGTATTTTAGTGCAATATTAAGCACTGAAGTGGCATCTCTACCATGTTGCATCAGGCATTACTGACCAGCTCAACTAGTAAACAGTGAAGATCTCACCATCTGTCGGTACTGCTCGTTCTCCTCCTGAAGACCCGTGAGTTTCTGCACTTCACTGTCAAAGCTCAAGAGCGCAGGCAGAGGTGAAGCTGTTAAGGAGCACTAACATTATATATGATTACATATGATCTGCATGATATCAGGGATTAATGCACATTCAAAATGTGTACACACTTAATGTAATTTCGAAGCATCAAAGCCACATTAAAGGATTAATTCACTTTAAAAAAAACTTTTGCTGAAAATTTACTCACATCCAAGATGTCCATGCCTTTCTTTCTTCAGTCGAAAAGTAATGAAGGTTTTTGATGAAAACATTCCAGGATTTTTCTCCATATAATGGACTTCAATGGGGTCCAAACGGTTCAAGGTCCAAATGACAGTTTCAGTGCGGCTTCATAAGGGTCTTATCTAGCGAAACGATCGGTCATTTAAAAAATAAATAAAAAAGTTTAAGTTTTATAAGCACAAATGCTCGCCTTGCTCTGTTCTGTGATGCCCGTTCGTGACGTCACGTAATACGCAATTACATTGAAAAGGTCTCACAGAACATAGCAAGGCGAGCATTTGTGCTTATAAAACTTAAACTTTTTTATTTATTTTTTAAGGCGAGACACGGCAGGCAAAAACATTGTTTTTTTTTTTCACTGGTCAATTTTGAGATTTCGGGATATTTGTCTTCAAAAACATGTCTTCTTTCAGACTTGTGGTGAAAAAAAGTCTGAAATACACATTTAGGTCTTTATTTTACTACACTTTGTCTGTTTGCGTCTGTAGATTTCTCATAAATTCATCCAAAGTTGGCGTTGTAAATCATCAGTTGCTCCGCTATCGCGATCTGCACCCTGTCATCACACACACTGTTAGAAAGCTCTCTCTCTCCTGTACAATGTTGTCGGATCCAAATATGGTCATTTCCTTTTTATCAGCAACCAATCGTGAAAGTAAAAGGGCGCAAATGCGCAATCTCATTGGCTGATGCTAAATCTTTAAAGCCCGTTTTCTCAAAATGACCTTTCTCTCATACTCCAAGTCCGAAATCTCCACTTCGGTAGCACCTATATACACCAAACTTTCCAGTCTTGTACCTAGTTATATTATGAAGACATTTACAGAGGGAATTGTAAATATATTATTCCTAGCCCGATTTATATAACATTTTATTCCAAAAAACATGGCAAAAATAATTAATAATTAAAAATAAATAATCTATTGACAGTATATTCTGATTTACAGGATAACAAAAGTAGATATCCATAAATCCCTCTGTAATTTTTTTCCCATCTAATATGTGAACACAATGAAAAAATAATTTTGAACCTGGCTTTATCCAATACTCAGATTTCATTTTTTGAAATATATGCAAATTTGTGCATATTTAATTAGACAATGCCTAATTTGCATATTTAAACATTAAATTACAGAAAACTTGTAATACATTTTTTTCTCATCTTAATGTAGGTAATCAACTGGGAAAGTTTCATGGTGATATCTGCTAGTTAAAAAAATTACCCTATTCACCTGTAGTGTCTCGCCTTAAATGACCGATCGTTTCGCTAGATAAGACCCGTATTCATTGTCTGGTATCGTTTAAAGCCCTTTGAAGCTGAACTGAAACTGTCATTTGGACCTTGAACCGTTTGGACCCCATTGAAGTCCATTATATGGAGAAACATCCTGGAATGTTTTCATCAAAAACCTTAATTTCTTTTCGACTGAAGAAAGAAAGACATGGACATCTTGGATGACATGGGGGTGAGTAAATTATCAGCAAAAGTTTTTTTTAAAGTGAACTAATCCTTTAAGGCTATTTAAACAGCTGAAGGACGATCATAATTCCCCCATCCCATAATAGGCGGATGTTACAGTGAGCAGCGATGGGTTGCCGGGCAACAGCAGTGTTTGGATATGCATGCACTGGAAGAGAACGCTGAGGAAGTTGTGCAGAGACACCAGGAAAGTGTCGGCCCACTGGCGGGAGAAGTACGGAGAGAAGACGGGATTCTGTTCCGGGGTGGAGATGAACGGCAGAGCGAACCATTCCCGCCACTCCGGCTGAGCCTGCAGCTCCAGCGCCTGCTTCTGGAAAAACTCCTGCGTCTTCTCTGGATTCCTCGACTGAGACACAGCAGACACAGGATGAGTCTCACAACATCAACTACAGACAGACACCAAAACAAACCTGTTTTATTTATTATTCATTATTATTTAACATATTTATTATGTATTTTGTATTATTAATTACATTAAGTATATATTCATATATTATTTAATGGTATTATTATGTTTTATAATAAGTATATATTTATATATTAAATATTGAAATAATATAGCTTTTATTATTTATATTAAGTATATATTTAATATATATAATTATATATATATAATGATTACCATCAATTAAATTAATTTAGTACTACCTTGAAATAATATTGCTTTTTTATTATGTAGTTATTTAATTTACTATTATTTATATTAAGTATATATTAATGAATATTATATTCATTAATTCATCACTGATACTTTTACTTACTGATTAGTATAAATTTAATTTAATAGTTTGATTTCTAACATTTTTCTCTCAACAGACATTTACATCGATAGTCTGGCGTTATCATTTATTTGCTTTTGGTGAACTGTGGAGTGGGTAAAACTGTTTTTAATGGCAGGCTAGCAGTTACCGTTGACTCGCGCTAGCCTAGCACCGGCGAACTATGCAACTGGAAGGACTGGATGAAATTTTTTGAAAACTGTCTCCACTGATAAATAACACCCAGGCTAACTTAGAAATGAGGTCCGATGTTCAAAATCCTGAACCACCCCTTTAATTTTCTTTTATTCAAAAGTACATTTTCTGATGCAGTTGTTGAGTTCCTGGGCTGAGGTGTGTTGTCAAGGTCAAAGTTTATTTCTATAGCACCTTTTAACAACACGAATGTTGACCAAAGTGCTTCACAGATACATCAAAAGTACACATACAGTTAAATTGAGCATACCGGTATACATAATAAAAAAATTCAAACCACGTAGACCTAAAAAATAAATAAATAGAATCTTTATAATAAGTACAAATGTTAAACCTAGCGACCTCACAAGAACTGCAATCCCGTAGTATTTCATAGATGCAAAAAGCATTTTTAAGCTAATTTTTCAATTTAATAAGCTTGAGAAAAAAGGTAGGTTTTAATTGATGCTTTAAAAACATTTAAAGTAGGAGAAGCTCGGATCGATAAAGGTAGTGTATTCCAAAGTTTTGGAGCATAGACTGAAAAGGACCTATCACCTTTTGTTTTCAAACGTGATTTTGGGATATTTAACACTAGCAGAGATGATGATCTAAGTGATCTCTGAGGAGAATAAGAACTTAAAAGTTCTGATATATAAATATGCTTGTGCTGCACCTGAACGCTGTGTATGACGTAGAAGCGGTAGAGGCTGGTCCTCAGCTTGCTGACGGTGGGTCTGTAGATGTCCTCCAGCCTGGAGAAGAGCCTGCGGTCCAGATACGCCCAGTACTCCTTCAGACCCGCCAGATCATAGTTCTGAATCAGATGCTGGAGCTGATCGATGATTTTATCAACCTGGAGCACACATCAACAAAACCAACATTTACACTATCACATATTACACACATGTACATTTGATGCATGCATACTCATGTTTGACCTTTTTGATGTGATAAAACTTATTTAATGTTTATTAAAAGCCTGTTAGAGATATTATATTGTCCTGTTATGATACTGTCCTACACTTGTGCATGCACCCGCATAAGCCAGGCATGCAGGAGGAGGTGAATAAACACATAGACTCACTCTGAAGCCTTTCTCCTTGTCTGATTTGATCTCTGAGTCCAGATGTTTGAGTGTGCTGTTGAAACCTCGATAGATCAGATACTCTCGCACCAGATCATCTGTTCTCTCCACCGCCGCGGCCATTTCACATACTGTACAATTCACAAACACAGCAGGTGATGCATGTCATACATAAACACAGCATTTTACATGCACGATTATTTTGCATACAAAATGTTTCAGAATAATGGTGAGTCCTAATAAACTAGTGCTTTATTTTGACTCAAAAGACAATGAGTTGATGCATGATCTGTTTACTTCGCCTGTAGATAGGCCTACGACACTGTCATTTATACATGAATAATTACAAATACAAATGCTTTGAGTAGAAACAGCGATGAGGACAAATAAAGCTTTACCTGATTAGATTAAAATACGAGTTCGATGTCTTCCTGTTTTCAACTTCTGTTCCTCATGTGATTTTAATTGTCACGTGATGGACTCCAGCTGACGTCAGCTGACAGCGCACAGTTCACGCGCACCGCCAGAGGGCGCGCTCACACTGCCATCACGTGCACTTAGTAACATTGTAACACATGTTTCAATCTACACTATTGTAAGGTGTCATTAGACCTCCATAGTCGCTTTGGAGGTAATAAACTCATAAAACAGAGTGAATCTCAAGCCTTTTGTTAATAATTCTCATTGTCATTTTTCTGCAAGACAAATAATTATATAGCCTATAATATCTGTAGTATCTTAATTGTTTCTCCTGTAGACAGCAATGAGCTCCATTATATCTCCTGAACTATTAAAGAGCAACAACATACTAAAAAAACACACTTTTCACCACTGTTCACACACTCCTGGAGGTGTTTAACCAAATACAGATGAGCAGCAGATATGAGCCGCCTTTAGTTGGTTTTATGAGTCTGGTTTTCATGGCGCTCATTATACTGTCATGGTTGAATAATCGAACACGACCAGGTTAAGCGATGGGAAGAGGAGGTGCAGTGACACAGACTATATATTAACTTGTCCTGAATTCAATTAGGAGAATCTGGTTTCCTGTTGGCTGTGCAATGACACTATACTAATGAAAATGCTCACGGACATTTACCATATATTGGTAAACACTGCACATTAACAGTAGGTTACAGTACATTAACAGTTACTCTTAAAAATAAAGGTTCTTCATTGGCAATATGTGGTTCCATGAAAAACCTTTAACATCCATTGAACCTTTCCATTGCACAAAAGGCTCTAGTGGAAAAATATTCTTTATATGTGACCCTGGACCACAAAACCAGTCACATATGGGTCAATTTTTTTAAATTGAGATTTATACGTCACTTGAAAGCTGAATAGATAAGATAGATTGATAGATAGATTTCCATTGATGTATGGTTTATTAGGATAGGACAATATTTGGCCGAGATACAACTATTTGAAAAAAAAAAAAAAACATTGAGAAAATCACCTTTATGTTCGCGATTTCACTCACAAAAATAAATGTTTTATATATTTACGGTAGGAAATTTACAAAATATCTTCATGGAACATGATCTTTACTTAATATCCTAATGATTTTTGGTATAAAAGAACAATTGATAATTTTGACCCATACAATGTATTGTTGGCTATTGCCACAAATATACCCGTGCGACATGTGACTGGTTTTGTGATCCAGGGTCACATATTATTAACCTTTTCATGCATGAATTATGATAACCTCAGTCAGGATTTTTTTTAAATTATTGCAAACGCATTTGAGTTTGTTCCTGTTCGACCAGCAGACGGAGAAGAGCTTCATATAAGCATGTCTTTGATATCAGAACATGAGGACGTGATTCCATCAAAGATCTGGTGAAGATACAGCTCTGTGGAAACACAACTCAGACTATGTAGAAAACACTCATGCTCCCTCCGAGGAGTGTCGATTTACACTTAATAGCTGATAATTCTGAATATGTTTAAAATGGACACATTTCTACCGTAGCTCTCCTCTCTGAAAAAAAACTCAGACTGAAATCTACATTGATCTATTAATGTTTCCAGACTGAGGAAAAACTAGCGATCAGGTGTTTTCAATCTCATCTGAAACGAACAGTGTTGGGGTAATGTCCATTATGTAATCTGATTACTTTTGATGTAAGGAGTGACGTAACACATTATAAGTAACATGCATTACGTAATCAGATTACTTTTTTAATGTTACGAGTGACGTAACACATTACGGGTAACATGCATTACATAATCAGATTACTTTTGGCTGTTACGAGTAAATACATTACAAGTGACATGTATTACGTAATTAGTTTAGTCTTTGATGTTATGAGTATTTAACGCATTACAAGTAACATACATTACGTAATCAGATTAGGTTTTTAATCTACCAAGTAAAGCAACCCATTAAAAGTAACGTGCATTACATAATCAGATTATTTTTTGATGTTACGAGTAAAGCAACACATTACAAGTAACATGCATTACATAATCAATAACCTTTTTTGAACCGCAAAATACATTCTAATAACACATACATTTATTTGCAACCAAAAAAGTTAATGCAGATTAAATATCTTTAAGAACTACATTCACAGCAAAAGTATGAATTGCAGCTGTAATATAGCTAGTGATGCATGATGTCCAAATTAGAGGACAGATTATTAATCCAATCGAAAATCAAAACTTGGAATATTTAACAATGACATTTTAAGCCCACACGACAACTAATGATAACGGCACAGAGAAACAATATCATTTTTGGAACCCATTATATCACATAGGCTTTACTATTTTTGTACTCTCTTGGTCACAAATATTCAAGCCAAGTTCAACACAAACCCTCCAACCTTTCCCTTCTACTTCCATATTGAGTCTAATTGGCATTTGATAAACAATTAAAAGCTGTTGCCTCTCCACATTAGTGGTTCCCATGGAGACAGGAGTGCTGATGCCATGTGAACACGTTTTAGATGTGCAGCTCTTCACTATATCTATAAGAGAGTTGTCTTCATATCACAGTGAATAAATGAACGGTCACGCCGCCGTGCGCTATGTGCACACAGGAAACTGGCGTATCCATGACAACAGGTGGCACAGGTTCCGGAACGGGTGTCTCCGTTTGACCTTACACTTCTCTTTAATTGATCTGAACGCAGATTGTGTCTAGTTTTATGACAAAGCGAGGAGGGATGTCAAATGTTAATAGTGCTCAAAAGGGATTTTTGCAGTCTGTTGGAATCTTCTGGAAGCATAGAGTCTGTTTCTAAGTATCTGTGTGAAGTTGTGCAGTTACCGTATGCAATAATTGGATAGGCGGACTTATTTTTCTGGTGTGATGCATTTATTTTGGTCTCATTTGGGTAAGCACGGTTGTCAAATTAGATTTGTAAATTGGATGCGTACAAAGAGTTCATTGTTGTTGTTGCACAAAGAGCATCTAAGTGCATGAAGGTCTTGTAAAGCCTTGTAATAAACCCCATCTCTTGTAATGAACCCATAATACAGTCTCGAAAATGAATGAAGAATGACACCAAAGTCACTTCTAAGTCACCAAAACATTATTTTATACTAATCAATATGTGTCATTTTTTCTTTTTTTTTGGCAACTTATTGTTTACAGTAATACATTTACCAACTTATTGTTTACAGTCTACAGATGTGAATAATAATTACACTACTAGACGACGTTTCAGTAAGAAATGTCAGTATCTGATTAATATTCATGAGCGAATGTCCAATGAACGCGCTGCAACCTGTTGTTGACGTTCACAGGGTCCGGCGCTAGGACCCGGATCTGAGCGCGCCGCGGGGCTGGAGAAACGGTTCGGCTGCTACAGATCCATCCGAGAGCACGCAAGAGCCTCATGCACACTCATTACACTTGAGTAGGTATGCTTTAGTGTTTAAGCTTTTAATTGAGCAGGTTCCCTTTCGAATGAGGCGCGGTTAGAGCGAAATAAGCGGCGGTGGGGTTTGATGAGGATGAGGATGAAGAGCGTGAGACACCTGTGATTACATTCAGCAGCATCAGTCACTGAGATGTGAGTAAATCACCAGTGTAAACTCGTCTCATGGTTATGAATATCATGTCTGCTACTGCTGTGAATCCGAGAGCTCGGTGTCGTGTGTGTGTGTGTGTGTGTGTGGCGGAAGCCTGAGTCACCAGAAACACACTGCGCAGTACCACAACTTGATCACAACAATTGTATACACGAGTGATGTTTCCATCATATAAGTCTGAAGAATCATGGCTGATACTGCTTGATTTCATTGACAGAAGTTACCATGGTGCTATAATGCTTTTAGAACGGTATAATACCAGTTTTTTGGGGTATTTACTATATTTACCATAGTATTACCTTGTTTTTTTTAGACATGTACCATGGTATTACCACATGTTTAGCCTATTTACCATGATAGTAGCTCGTAATCATGTTTTTAACTCCTTGATTTCATTTAGACTTTTATGACATTTACGGTAGTACCTTGATAGAACCACTGCATTCATTTAAGTACCTACCATGTAAAGTCCATGAAATCACCATGGCAATACAATCTAGAAGGCAGCATCACTTTTTTGTATTTTGTAAGATTTGATGTTGTTTCCAGGGTTTCACTCATAGTCTAGTGTAGATCTGAGCAAGTTTAAACCCCACATGAATTGATTTATCACCATGGATCAATCACCAGTAATCTCTGACTGCAAACACACAGTATCGATTTAAAAAAAAAGGTGATATAAATGGCTAATTAGTATATTAGAGAATGTTTGCTAGTCAATGTTGGTGGCTGGTTGCCAGGGTGTTGCTACGTGGGTGTTTTTTTTTTTGCATGTTGCTTTAAAGTTGTCAGGTGGTTTCTCACTGGTCCAAGTCTGTAAATTTAAAGTTGGCATGAAATGAAAATTCACCCTATCTGTTTTCTAAATGCATATTACTCATCGTATTGTGAACAATTTATCCATATGTTTAATTTAATTTTTCGACCTCGTAATGTTTAATTTAAATGTCATAACTGGATCTTCCAGTGAAAACTCAGACTGATTTATTCAGGACTTCTCCAATTATTTAGTCTGCTTGAACTCCGCCCCTGCAAACTTGTATTAATTTGCATTTAAATTGTATTTAAATTAATTATGAATTCCAGTAACGTATGTGTACCCGGCTATTTGTAAATGTGGCCTAAATCTATTAGTAAATTACATGTTATTTTGTTTAGTTGTCTGTTCAGAATTGTGATCTCTGTTTGAAACAAAAAAATCGTTATTCTCAATCTATCCAGAATCGTGCAGCTCTATTTAAATCTGGATTTATTTTGTCCATTAATAATTGAGGATTTACAGTATATTTCAGGACCTTTTGGATGTTGTTCAGGCTAGTTTGCTCCGTGTCATTCCCCCCCCACACACACACACACACATTGCAGTGAGTCAAGCGGCGTGTGAAAATGTTCCAAACCAGAAAAATGTGCTTTTTACAGAAAAGTTCCCATGTGTGATGCACGGCACCTGAACAGAAGGGAGTTTGATGCTTGTATATTACTAACAAAACCTCTTATTGAGCGTGTTGCACTGATGTTATTGATCTTCTGAAGGGTGTATAATAGACACAACATGAGTGTCAAACGCTTATTGATTTCAGTCACTTCAGAGCTGTGGAAATAGAGCTCCTGCAGTATTAAACCTCTGTAAAACAGATATTCATCCGCACCGCTGCCTTCATACTTAAACTCAGTTATTGATAAGATGATAAAGTCAGCGATCATTCATAGAGAAGAAGCGAAATGAACATGCAGGAGGCTGAGGAGTCTAATTAGGAGCGTCATCTATCACTGATCCATTAGTGTTTTTAAAATCTCATTAGAGAACTAATGATGAAAATCTGAGTGATGTTTGACTGTGCAAGTCTCACCATTCTCATGCTGGGGGCGGTTGCTAGGGCGTTGCTATATGGTTACTGTTTGTTTTTAGGGTGCTATTATGCTTTTTGTAGGGTGTTGTGTGTGGCAGGGCATTGCTAAATGGTTATGGTTATCGTTTCTTTTTAGGGTGTTGTTATGCAGTTGTCAGGGTGTCGCTATACGCCCGGTGGTTTACTGGTTGTTTTTAGCCTGCTGTTATGCAAAGGGTGTTGTGGTTGGTTGCCAGGGCGATGCTATACGGTTACTATGCTTACTGTTTGTTTCTAGGGTTCTGTTATGCAGTCGCCAGGTGTGTGCCAGCAGGGCATTGTTATATGGTTACTATGGGTACTGTTTGTTTTTATGGTGTTGTTATGTAGTAGTAGTATTATATAGTTGCTTTACAGTTACTGGTTGTTTTTAGAAAGCTGTTTTTGGTTCTCAGGGCGTTGCTATATGCTTACTGTGGATACTAGTTGTTTTTAGCCTGCTGTTATGCAAAGGGTGTTGTGGTTGGTTGCCAGGGCGTTGCTATACAGTTCCTGGTTGTTTTTAGCATGCTCTTATTGGTTCCCAGGGCGTTGCTGTATACTTACTGTGGATACTAGCTAGTTGTTTATAGCCTGCTGCTGTTATGTTAAGGGTGTTGTGGTTGGTTGCCAGGGCGATGCTATACGGTTACTATGCTTACTGTTTGTTTCTAGGGTTCTGTTATGCAGTCGCCAGGTGTGTGCCAGCAGGGCATTGTTATATGGTTACTATGGGTACTGTTTGGTTTTATGGTGTTGTTATGGAGTTGCTAGGATGTTGTCACAGTGTTGCTTTACAGTTACTGGTTGTTTTTAGCGAGCTGTTGTTGGTTCCCAGGGCGTTGCTGTATGCTTACTGTGGATACTAGTTGTTTTTAGCCTGCTGTTATGCAAAGAGTGTTGTGGTTGGTTGCCAGGGGTTACTATAAAGTTACTATGTGTTATTTGGTTACTATGGGTACTGTTTGTTTTAAGGGTGCTGTTATGGAGTTGCTAGGGTGTTGTGTGTGGTTGTCAGGGAGGTGTTGCTATACAGTTACTGGTTGTTTTTAGCATGCTGTTATTGGTTCCCAGGGCATTGCTATACACTTACTGTGGTTACTGCTTTTTTTTAGCCTGCTGTTATGCAAAAGGTGTTGTGGTTGGTTGCCAGGGTGTTGCTATACGGTTTACTGTGGTTATTTGTTGGTTTTGTTGTGCTGTTATAGAGTTACTAACTTACTAGTTTAGTAGTTTTTTGGCCAATTTCCAGGGAATTGCTGTATGATTATTTTGGTCACTATTTGTTTTCACGGTACTGTTATGCAATTGCTAGAGTGTTGTTGGTATTGGTGGGGTTTTGCCATAAATTTTACTGTTTTTTTTAGCTTGCTGTTATGCAGTTGCTAGGGTTTTCAGTATGGTTGCTAAGTGGTGTCTTAGCAACCCCACTGTCTTAGTCTAGTCAATTTAGTGGCTGAAATGATAATCTACCCACATTTTTTTCTTATTGATAATCACCTGTCCCATTACTGAAGTGAATGCCTTTTCATGCAGAGTTTAAGGACATCAGCTGTTGCCCATATTAAACTTGTTTTATGTTTATTTTTATTTCAGCGACACAGAATCTTCAGAGTTTGTTTGAAATCTAGTCAGTGTTTCAAAGCTATTTCTCTCTTTTTTTTTTTTTTTTTTTTTATAAGCCGTGTTGTACCCTGACAGAAATCATCTGGCTTTGAATAAGAATCAGCTGTCGGAGCGACTGTTTAATTAGGAACACACACACGGTAATTCTCACCGCAGTAAATCCTGAGGGGCACTGCCTTTTATCATACAAATGAGTCAATAAAACATTCTGCTGTAACATTGAGGAATCAGTTGTTGTAAGCGGCTGAATGAATGATGTGTTAATTAATTTGGACAGACTTCATTTATTTTTTGTTGATGTTTAGCTTTGTTTAACTCATTCCTCAGTTTGTTATAACCAGCTTGAATTACAATAATGCAGTGGTAACGTGGGACTAGTTTGATAAAATCACTTACTAACATACTTACTTAAAATTACATCCAAAATTTTAACTACTGTTATCATGACCATTTCTGGTTAACACCAGGGTTAAACTAAAACAATAAAATAAAATAAAAATTGGCACTTAATAAACATTAACTGAAATAAAGTAAACTTAAACTTTAATTTCAGTTAGTTACCAAGGCAGTATTTCTCAAATAACTGGTGTACTAAAATAATCATTTAGCAGATGCTTTTATCCAAAACGACTTACAAATAAGAAAAACAATAGAAGCAATCAAATTAACAACAGGGCAACAATATGTAAGTGTTGTGACTTGTCCCAGTTAGTTTAGCACAGTATACTTAGCAAGGTTTTTGTTTTGTTGAATAAAATAGAATAGAATGCTATAATTGGGTCAAGTGTTGGTGAAAAAGATGTTTCTTTAGCTGTTTCTTGAAGATGGCTATGATATACAGTCCAGGTAAAGGTCCGTGAAAGTGATTTTGTGCCTCTTTGGGATGATGGCACCACTAAGCGCCTTTCACTTGCAGAACACAAGCTTCTGAAGGGCACATAAGTCTGAAGTAGTGAGTTTAGGTATAGGGGTGCAGAGCCAGTGGTTGTTCTGTAGGCAAACATCAGTGCCTTGAATTTGAAGCGAGCGGCAATTAGCAACCAGTGCAAGTTTATGAAGAGAGGTGTGACGTGCGCTCTCTTCGGCTCGTTAAAGACCGCTCTCGCTGCTGCATTCTGGATCAGATACAGAGGTTTGACAGGTAATACTGGAAGGTAGCCTGGATGCCAGCCTGAACCCCGCCCACAACATTTTTTGGTCGGGAAGTTCGGTCTGGACTCGATCCATTGAGGAGTAATTATGATCGGTTCAGAAATCGTCGGGCCAATCAAATTGCCAGGGCGGGCTTTATAGGATGATGGACAGATGATCTGCAGTTACGTAATCCTCACGTCATCAAAGAGCGCTTGGGTTGAACTGGTTTCCCTCAGAGATGAGTGCAGCTGAGAAAGGCTGAGATGCGAGCAGCTACTGTTGGATCGTCTAGCTGGAAGGAGACGTAGATTTGTGTGTCATCAGCATAGCAGTGATAGGAAAAACCATGTTTCTGAAGATCCTAGTGATGACGTGTAAAGAGAAGTGGTCCAAGCACTGAGCCCTGAGGCACCCCAGTAACAAAATAGGCACCCCACCCTAAAGAGGCCCTTTGTCTTGAGGATTGACAGGAGGATCCGGTCGTTAACTGTGTCAAAAGCAGCAGACAGATCCAGAAAGAAGAGTACTGGTGCTTTGGAAGCTGCTCTGAGCTTCAGTAACCGAGAGCAGGGCAGTCTCAGTTGAGTGCTCACTTTTAAAGCCAGACTGGTTGTTGTTCAGGAGTGTGAGAACGGTAGAGAGTTGGTTGAACACAACTTGCTTAAGGCCGTGTGTCCACCAAAGCGTTTCTTTGGGCGCTTGAGAGCATTTTGGCAGTGGAGCGTTTTTTCAGTTAAGACGCTTCGTTACTATGATACAGAATATCCAAAGCACAGTTTACGTGTAACTGATTTCGCGAGTAATTTGTTTCATACTAAAAATGTATTTTTCATCCATGTTGTTCGGTTAGCTCTGCTGGTTGATGTCGTTGTACAGAAAGAATGTTGTGACAGTTGGTCGGTGTGGTATTAGCCCCGCCCCTCCTCCACTGTGATTGGACGGCTGGGTAAAAAGTGAAAGTGATGAGGGCTGCGTTTTACCCAAAGTTGAACATTCTTCAACTCTCGGCGACCAGTAAAAAACGCTCAGCGCCTCGTTACGCTCATGGCGCTTTAAAAACGCGGCACTTCTATTGAAAACAATTGAAAAAATACGCCAGGCGCGTGAAAAAACGCTTTGGTGGACACACGGCCTAAGTGTCTGCAATGTATGGAAGAAGGGTCCGGTTTATATAGTTATATATAAGATACCGGTCTATAGTTTTCTAAAAGTGCTGGATTTAGTGTGGGTTTCTTTAGCAGTAGGTTTACCCGAGCCTGCTTAAATGCAAAGGTACCAGTATGAAGAGAGGTCTTGATAATGTGAGTGAGTGCGGGTACAACTGAAGAAGGAATGGCTTGAGGAATGAGTGGGGATAGAATAAAGCCAACAGGTAGTTGTATTGGAAAGGATGAGTTTGGAGACTTCTGCCACTGAGAGCGGAGAGAAGGAGGGGATAGTGTTGTAAGTTTGTGGTGTGGAGAATTGGTTGTTGTTTTGTTTATGAAGAATGTGGCAAAGTCATCATCAGCTGTTAGAGATGATGAAGGACAAAGAAGAGAGGAAGAGATTCTGAAAAGCATGCAAGCGTCTCAGAAGAATTGTTAATTTTGTTGTGGTAGGATGTTGTTTTAGAAGTGGAGACATTTGCAGAGGAAGGAGTGACTGATACAAACTAAGGTCAGAGATCTTTGGATTTGCCAAAATCCAAAATGTGCTTTGCTTTCTCTTTTTGGATTTGCTTTCTCTCTGCAGAACGAAACTTGCGGAGAACATCAGACAGCCAGAGGGGAAAAGGCGGTGGCGTGGGATAAAAGGGAGCTAAAGTTATCCAAAGATGTCAGAGTGGAGCAAAGAGTATCAGTTGCACTGTTAGTATCCAATGGGGAGGACTTGAGGATGAAACCATAGACGATAGGCGGGAGGGTGACTTCCACCTAGAAAATGAATCCTTCCTAACTGATGATTTAAAGAACTTTGAACAAATTTAAAGAACTTTTAGGAGAGTTGTCAATGTGAGATGAGTAGTTAAAGAAAGAGAGAAGAAAGATCTCCAGTGAGAACTTGTGCATCTTCTCCCTCCTCTGAAGCCCAGCGTGTCTCTTTGCTCGCTGGGTAATTATCTCAGGTCTGCCTGCTGCGCCCCACCGCAGGGGTCAGAGGTCACAGGGCTCACCAGCTGCTGAGGAAGACCCCCCCCGCTGGGCGCATTACCTGCGCGCCAGGAACCCCAAAACACCCCCGGCGGCTCGGAATAGACACACCGATCTCCATTTTAAACCCCTCGGACTAAACGCTGGCCGTCGGTGTGGAATAATGTGGGTGTAGGGAAAAAATCTAGTCATAATTAGATGAATTCACTAGATTCCTGATTTAATGTTTATTACTTTTACTGTTGATTTTGCTGTTAGTGATTTGATGTAACCTGCATCGTCCTTCAGCGAGTTAAGGCTACTCTGTGCTCAAAATTCAGTGTAAGGCCAGATTAAATTATGGTGGCTCGTCAATCCCTCGTATCATGGTCAGAATGAACAGTTGTACAAATGTGCAAATGCATTTATGTAAACACACCAAAATGCCACTTCAGAGGTGCTTCTGTGCCACCTTTGTAGTGTAAATTTGGCAGTTTAAGTGATCAGGCTGGAAATCATCACACAGAGCGAGCGTTTCACTCGCATTTGCAACTAAAAAGAAATCTGTGCGTTCCTGTGCATCCTTATACAGTCTAAACATTTCAGTTGTATACATTTTAAGGTAATAATCAAAAGTTAAATCTCGTAAATGGTATAACAACCGTCTTACTTTGGAAGTCGTAAATTTGGGGATGGAAAAACAGGAATTGCGATGCAGCCTAATGTGATTATTTAATCTTCAAATGTCTTATTATTTCATTAAATAAATACAGGCGCTGCATTTTTTAAAGTTAACAAAAACAGCGCTGTTGCACTACATGCTCTTGCTTTATAAGCAGCTCACGATCAAAGAATACCATGCATTTATGCCAATAGATTGATAGCGATCTACTTTTGATGAATTAAGACGATGTTAACTTTATGGTGTTTATATAATATGTTGTAACTGCGTATTTTATACTCATCTTTTTTGAATGAGCAGCCAGAAATAGTAAAGCATAGAAAAATAAGAGTCCTGTTGTATTTCGGGCTTGTTGCACATTATGCATAAAGTTTTTAGAGTTATCGATTATTATAAGTAAGCTTATAAATAATTTCATAATTAATTACATGTGCTCTTTGGAGAAAAAACTAAGTGTCAAGCCCTGAGACTTAAAGGCATAGTTCACCCAAAAATGAAAATTAGCCCATGATTTACTCACCCTGAAGCCATCCTAGGTGAATATGACTTTCTTCTTTCAGACGAATACAATCAGAGTTATATTAAAAAATGTCCTGGCTCTTCCAAGCTTTATAATGGCAGTGAATGGTTGTTTCTGTTTTGAAGTCCATCATAAAAGTGCATCTTTCCATCATAAAAGTGCATCTATCCATCATAAAAGTGCATCTATCCATGATAAAAGTGCATCTATCCATGATAAAAGTGCATATATCCATGATAAAAGTGCATCTATCCATCATAAAAGTGCATCTATCCATCTATCCATGATAAAAGTGCATCTATCCATCATAAAAGTGCATCTATCCATGATAAAAGTGCATCTATCCATGATAAAAGTGCATCTATCCATCATAAAAGTGCATCTATCCATCATAAAAGTGCATCTATCCATCATAAAAGTGCATCTATCATCATAAAAGTGCATCTATCCATCATAAAAGTGCATCTATCCATCATAAAAGTCCATCTATCCATGATAAAAGTGGATCTATCCATCATAAAAGTGCATCTATCCATCATAAAAGTGCATCTATCATGATAAAAGTGCATTTGTCCATCATAAAAGTGCATCTATCCATCATAAAAGTGCATCTATCCATCATAAAAGTGCATCTATCCATGATAAAAGTGCATCTATCCATCATAAAAGTGCAAGTGCATCTATCCATGATAAAAGTGCATCTATCCATGATAAAAGTGCATCTATCCATGATAAAAGTGCATCTATCCATCATAAAAGTGCATCTATCCATCATAAAAGTGCATCTATCCTCATAAAAGTGCATCTATCCATCATAAAAGTGCATCTATCCATCATAAAAGTGCATCTATCCATGATAAAAGTGCATCTATCCATCATAAAAGTGCCTCTATCCATGATAAAAGTGCATCTATCCATGATAAAAGTGCATCTATCCATGATAAAAGTGCATCTATCCATCATAAAAGTGCATCTATCCATCATAAAAGTCCATCTATCCATGATAAAAGTGCATCTATCCATGATAAAAGTGCATCTATCCATGATAAAAGTGCATCTATCCATCATAAAAGTGCATCTATCCATCATAAAAGTCCATCTATCCATGATAAAAGTGCATCTATCCATTATAAAAGTGCATCTATCCATGATAAAAGTGCATCTATCCATGATAAAAGTGCATCTATCCATGATAAAAGTGCATCTATCCATGATAAAAGTGCATCTATCCATCATAAAAGTGCCATCCATCATAAAAGTGCATCTATCCATGATAAAAGTGCATCTATCCATCATAAAAGTGCATCTATCCATCATAAAAGTGCATCTATCCAGGGGGGGTTGGTTAATAAAGGCCTTCTGAAGTGAAGCGATGCGTTCATGTAAGGAAAATATCCATATTTAAAACTTTATCGACTAAAATAAGTAAATAAAAAATCATATCACGATTTTTCAGGAAAATCGTGATTTTCCTGAAAAATCGTGATATGATATTTTTGTATCACCCACCCCTAGTTTGATGGACTTCCAAAATAATATATCCATTGACTCCCATTATTAGGCTTGGAAGAGCCAGGATATTTTTTTATATAACTCAGATTGTATTCGTCTGAAGGAAGAAAGTCATATACAGCTAGGAGGACTTCAGTGTGAGTAAATCATGAGCTAATTGTAATTTTTGGGTGAACTATCCCTTTAAAATATGTTGACCAAAGACTAAAATGTGCTGTTTTTTTGTAATTGGATCAGAGGGAGTTTGTGATGTAAAAACGCACCATGTTTTTGTGTTCAACTTTCCTTCAATGACTGGAAAAGAGGGTAACATGGAGGGAATGTGTTCCAGCTCATCCTAACCCAGTTTCCCCCGAAGCCATCAAACGACTGTGACAGCGCTGATTGGTTTACGTTTGATGGCGAAATAAAGCAGTAATTGGCTTTACATACTTGCTGTAAGTGTTTTTGCTGGCTGCCGAGAACCTGAACGCGCTAACAGATGCAGCACAGCGACTGAAGGCCTCGGGGAGAGGTTGTCCTTCACATGCTAACGCTCATAAACACGAGCCCCAAGGACCTCGGCCATCTCCTATGTATTAATCTTCTGATTAATAATTCACGATGTTGCATGTATTAAAGTTAAACCTGTCACTTTCATCATTTAAGTGATGTTGGGATAATCATTTTAAATCATTTGTGATGGCCGATCGCACTACGGTTGGTCGTTTCAGCGGCGTCTGGGATTTGTCTTGTCCTGAAGGGCGTGTGGATTCGCGAGGGCTAATTGGGCAGCGTAAATAATTAATGCGGCTGAAGACGTTAAGAAATGCCAGAGAGCTTGTGATGAGCCGCAGTCTGTGTGGACTTGTGGGATCTAATGGCCTTGCTCGTCTTTCTATCGTGTGTGTAGGTCTGAAACAAACCCAGACTCACAGTCTTCTGCTGAATGCTTGTACTTACACTTCATTCATGATGGGGAAATCCAATCTGTAGTTTCTTTTGAAAGCGCTCCATTAGGGCTGCACAATATCACGAAATTATCGAAATATGGCAATATCGCGACGGCTTGCAATAACTGCGGTCATGAACAAAAGACAAAGAGAAAATCACTCGCACTCGGCTGAATAACTTTTCTAGCATTAATACGAATCTGTATATATTTAATTGAAAACTAAGTGTTTTATTTTTGCATTTGATTATTCAGTTTCTGTTGTTAAATAACCCTAATGTAGGATAACCTGAACCTACTATGGCAAGCCGTTTTAACTTTTAGTCATTTCCAGGATATGAATTGTTGATATCAACAATTGTATTTTCACTAGTGAAATGTCACCATAGACTGCCATTCAAAATCAATTGTTGATATCAAGAATTGATTTCTTACTAGTAGAAATATAATTTTTGATATCAATAATTACATTGTTACTAGTAAAAATGCGAATTCCTGATATTAATAATTAAATTATCACTAGTCTAAATGTCTATTCTTGATATCAACAACTGAATTGCTACTAGTAAAAATGTTCATTTTTGATATCTGAAAATGTATTTCTGATATCAATATTATTTCAGATATCTAAAATGGCTTTCTTACTAGTAACAATCACATTCATGATATCAGAAATTAACATTGTCACTAGTGAAAATTGAATTATTGATATCAAAAATGAACATTGTTACTAGTAGCAATTCAATTGTTGATATCAAGAATAGACATTTCAACTAGTGACAATTTAATTCTTGATATCAAAAATAAAGGTTTTTACTAGTAAGAATTGTATTTCTGATATGTGAAATTGGAATTTCAACTAGTAAGAAATCAATTATTGATATCAAGAATTGATTTTGAATGGCAGCCTATGGAGACATTTCACTAGTGAAAAAAATACAATTGTTGATATCAAGAATTATCATTGTTACTAGTGAAAATGTAATTCCTGATATCCAAAATTGCCATTGTTACTAGTAGAAATATTATTCCTGATATCAATAATTATCATATTAACTAGTGAAAATGTAATTGTTGATATCAAGGATTCATATCCTGGCAATGAATAAAAGTTCAAACGGCTTGCCATAGTGCTTTACACATGTTAAAATAACACTTCTTATGCGACAGTAAAACACTGATGTTCACTTCCAGAAGTTGTATGTTTTCTTGTCACAAAAAGAATGTGAAACACGTATTTAGGTTACATAATAGATCATTTAAGTTTATTTTACACACTTTAAGCATTATCGTATGACATATCGAATATTACATTATTAAATGAGATATCGCATTTTTCTTCACTATCGTGCAGCTTCAACTCTCCATGCTTTTGGAGCACCAGTAAGACAGTTTGCTGGTATTATTTACCCACCCTGCCATCGAACTGTTGCACGCTGCTTTCATTTGCATGTGAGCATTTGCATCTATGTGAATTCATCACCTCATATATTTGTTTTTAGGCTTATTGTGTAAAAAAAAAAAAAAAAAAAATCAAAGGAGCACTGTTTCAAACACCTCTCAGTACAGGATTGTGGGTAATATTTGCATGCACACTTTGACATCGCCTGAGTCAGTTTTATTTGGATAACTCTTTTCATAATGCATCTTTACATACTGTTTATAATGCCAATGGCCATTTTCCTTTCTTTTTTTTTGGATTCTGTTTTAATGGGTTAATAAATTCAAACGATTAGATGTCTAATCAATTTAATTCATAAACGTTTTAACAATTTAATCAGTATTTTAAAATGCAATTTTTGTGTCACACACGTTTTTTTTTTTTGCATTTTTTTATTATACATCGTAATATGTTTATCATAATTTCCTTAAGTTAAAACTTAAATGTAACTTTTATTTTGTTGATTTTTAGTGAAAAGCTTTGAGTTTCGGTGTGTTTTTGCGGATAGTTTACTCAAATTAAATGGTGAAACAACAAAAGACAAAAAAAAAATCACTCGCTACTCTTGACTAAATATCTTTTCTAACTTTAGTAAGGGTTCATGTATATTTAAATTATACAATGAAGAATATATTTTACATTTGATTACTTTATTTCCTGAAAACTACTGTTAGACGTAGACCTGAAAAGCATTTTTCAGACTTTCATATGCATGTTTGTTCTGTTGTATTTATCAAATGGATCCAATCCATGTTCAATAGGAATTATTTGATGATGCAGCAATAGCTAGTACACCATAATGCATGCTTTTTTTTACTTTTCTCATTTAAATCATGATGAAAACACTGATCTATTTTATTGACAGAAGTTCAAATAAGAGAGCAAGTGACAAAAAGCGGCAAACAAAATCCCTAGTTAAACCTGTTCCATACACTTGGCCACAGAAATGTTTCCGCAAAACGAATATAAATCCGATCTTCCGTCGCTAAATGCAAATTTAATGGAGTTCATTTCAACGAACGCAACAGATTTGCACTGCATTTTATTTATCATCAGCTTATTTCCAGATCAAAGAGCGCAATAGGAGAGAGAGTGCCATCAGCACTGTCTGGTAAGATCATTTAGTCACTACTTTTAATGAAGATGTTTGTGTGTTGAGCGCTGAACGTTCAGTTAAATGTGCAGCGTTTGTCTTGCTGAGAGTAATCTGTGGCGGGTCGTATCTGTGGTGGCTGTGGCGAGGCGTGTTACTGTAGCCCTGGCAGATATGGCCACCGGATCCGCTGTCTTGCACGTTTATAGATTACTTTACCATTTTGGGAGGAGTAAATTCACATATGTGGCTTCAACAACCGGATGCATTTACTCTTGTCCACTTCTGTCGAATCTCAGACCTCCTCCTTTAAATCCGCCCGGGGCCGGTTTCACAAAGACAGACTTTGACTATGGCGTAGATAGTCAGACTTAAGATAGTCAGAGTCTTCAGTGCTTTGTGCAACAGTCTGATTTAGACATCTATCTGAAGTAGGACTACACTGCAGTGCATTCTGGGTAAAATAAGACACTTTTCAAAACAAAAAACATGGCGGATGGAGTAAGCGCATTCAGCCGCTCGGTGCAGTTTACCCCAGCGGGAGATGTGTGTGTTGGAGGAGTGTAACAGTTACAAGGACATTTTACTGGGAGATTTAGCGGAGAATGTAGAAACGAGAAGAAATGTTTCATTTGGACAAAGATTGACAGTTAACAGCGTTAATCCGACCGCTGAGCGGAGCGTTAAAGATACAAAAACATAGTACAAGATCCCAAAAAAGAAATATTTAAGAGGAAATATCCAAAAACGGGAGGAGGACCCCAAGAGAAACTTAAAGACACTGAAATGGTGATGAATATATATGTGGACCGTCGCCTGTGTTTTCTTTCGGCTGTTTGTACACTGAAAAAAAAAGTGTGTTGGATTTACATGATTTGATAGTGTACATCGGTCCCACATGAACCAATTAAGTTAAACAAACATAATTTATTCATGTAACTTCAACATCATGGAATTAAGTCATTTTTAGTAAACCAATTAAGTAGTCTCAGTGTATTTTAAAAGGCTCCCTGATTGGGTGATTTAGATATTCAAATTCATATATCCAATTAAGATTTAATGTATTTTAGTGTCCCACAACTCAATGTAATTGAACATTAAACACAATTACACACTATCAAGTCTACCTTTATCTCATTTTCTCAAAAACACATAAAATAACACTTCATTTCAACATTTATTCTCTCGCAATTCAGACATATGCAAAGCATGCTGGAAACTAACAAGCACCGCCCAGTTTCAGTTAATGCAACACAAATCAATCATGTAGTCCAACACAAACGGATTAAGTAAACTTAAATTTGACATATTTAAGCAGATTGGACACAATCAAATTAAGTTTGGACAAAATGTATAGCAATTGTGTTGCTTAAGCTCATTTTAATTAAGCAATTTGAACAAGCAGCAAAAATAGTGTAACTGATTGTTACTGCTGGTTGCCACGGTAACAGAGTCTTAGACCTGAGTTAGCCTGTGTTAAGGTGTCTAATTTTATTGGTCTAAATTAAGTCAGTCTTTATTTTTGTGAAACAGTCTAACTTCCATTAGACTAGTCTATGAGCTAATTATAGACTTGTAGACCGGGCACTATAGATATGAATAGATTCAGATATGATTACAGATATGAAAACCTTTGCACAATATTCTAGTTTTGAATTAGGGGTTTTCATAAGCTGTAAGCCATAATCATCACAATTATAACAAATAAAGGCTTGAAATATCTCACTTTGCATGTAATGAGTCTATATAATATATTAGTTTCACCTTTTAAGTTGAATTACTGAAATAAATTAACTTTTGCAGGATATTCAAATTTCTCGAGTTTCACCTAACCTTCCATAATGTGATCGCTGTTATGATTTTTTAATTAATTTTTTATTTAAACGAAATGTTATGAATTAAACATACTTTATGAGTAGACATTTTTTTTAAATAACGTGTTGTCTTCGGCAATCATTGAAGAAGACATTTCTCCTTCGTGTTTTTTTAATTAAAAAAAAACCTTTTGTCTAAGAGTGAACTGTGAAATTATATTCATGCAAACTCCATATAATTGATAGTCTGTGAATTAAGACGCAGCTTGTCTTTCTAGAGCTCATGAATGCGTATCTGTCAGGAAGTGTGTCTTGATGATAAGCCGTTCTGCTGTTAGTCAGCATTTCCTCTCAGTGCTTTCGTAAGTATTATCGCAAATGTGGTTGAATGACTGACATCAAATATATCCCTTACATGCAACTAAGCTCACACTGACCAAACAATGTCTTAAAAGTGCAATAAAATATCATAACACCAGTGCATATAACATCACAGATCAGCATTTTTCATTAGTCTGTAAAAAGTTAAATCTAAGTGTAAAAATACAGTTTATTTACATTTGTGTTAAAAACATAAATGCATCAGTGTGTGTTTGGTGTGAACATGCTGAAGTGTGCATGAGATGTTTCCGTCTTCATCCGCTCAGTGAATGTTTGGCTGGATACGTGTTGCCATAGCGATTGTTGTGATGTCATTGTGTTTAGCATGATGGGATGGAGGCATTCAGACGATCAATGATTTAACAACCGTCATCTCAAGGACCTTCAGGAGTCGAGAGAGATGAAGGCTTGCCTCCTCTTCCTCTCCAGCCTTGAATGCTGGATTTGTGCATTTTTCAGATGAAGACACGAGTGACCATGAAGACCAGGGCCCGTATTCATAAAGAGTCGCTCCTAGTGACAAAATTCTAAGAAAATTCGTAGAAATGTGGGCGTTTACTCTTGAGATTAAAGAAAATATCCTAGTAAAGAAAAAAGTAATTCAGAAAGTATCTTAACTCTTAAAAGAGGTCTTAAGGTCAAAGTTGTTAGGGGTATGGACGAGGACTTTTAAGAGGATTAAGAGTTTCTTTAGCAGAGGAGAAATGGCAGAAAGATGAAGATTAGGGAAGAAATGTGTTGCAGTGGATGACAGTGAGTTAATAAGACGCTATAGATCGACACCCGGCCCGAATTTTCCTTTAAGGATGGCCTTGTGTTCGTCCACTAACTGGGCTAACAGTGAACACTGTTCCTCTGTTCAGTCGGGCTTTCTCGTCCTTCTTGTTTTTTAATCCATGTTTGTTACATTAAAACCAACATTCAAACCAACACTTAAATAGACAGCAATCAGTGTAATTGGAAAGAGTGGAACAATTTTTATCATTCTAAGCCAATCAAATACCTAATGGGAAATTAACAGCATGGTAAATAAAATAAAAAGGATTTATATACACATATATAATGTGTGTGTGTGTGTGTGAGAGAACGGCCAAATAGGAAAAATTACACATGTAATTTCAAAGTGAAGGTTTAGAATAGACCCTATACTTAAAATCACTCTTTTTTCCCTTCTTTTGGACAACCAACCAATCACAGTCTTCAAAAGATTGTGTCACACATAGCAACGGGGTCAGAGACAATTTATATAGAGACATGCCAATTCCTTAATCCTCAATACAACTATATAGGGAAAACCCGTAACGCCAAAGATGGCGGTTGTATGCACATGCCCCGCCCCTCCCGCTGGAAAGCCAATCGTCTGCTTTTAACAGTCAAGCCGGGCAACATGAGGGATAATCCACGGCTAGCCATGCATTGAAGGATTTTAATGCACGACGTAGAGGCGAAGGACCACCCGACGCGAAGCGGAAATCCTTTAATGCATGGCTAGCCGTGGATTATCCCGCTTATACCTCGGTTATTTGCCAAGTTAATAAGAAGTTAAAGCTGTAACTGATGTTTACAATGTAATTTTTTAACAGACGTGTAAAAATGACGGTTATTTTCTTAAGTTACGGCTCGTTAGTTCTAGCACTCCGTCCGCTTTAAATAAAGTAGAGCCATCGGATTGCTTTTATTTGAATGAATTATCACATTTATTTAAATTCATTATTAAAAGAGAGAGACAGAGAACTGAAAGAGAAGAAAGAGAGAGAGAGAGATGCTTGCGCGAGTTACCTATGAGCGTCTCTTCTTTAAAGTCTACAAGTCCCCTCGTTGCTTAAAGTCCCACTCCGATCATATTTTGAGCTATTTTAAAACATTCCCAGTGGTCTTTAAATTCGCCTTTGGCTAAGCCACACCCTAGAATGTAGATTGACCAATCACAGCGCAGCCAAGAACGAGCTCCCACAGAGGTCCGACACATTTTTTCATAGCGCTCCATTGACTTTAACACAGGCGTCTCATATTTTAGGTCTCGGCAGGCTATTACCGTCGTAGTTTTATCAAAAATATGGTTAAACGTTGTGCCTGGGGCATTTGTAACACAGATACGCGTTTCCCAGAGAGGTTGGAGGGGGGTGTGCGTTTATTCCCTTCCCAAAACCGAAGTCAAATCCTGACAAGTGTCGTCTAGCACACGCTGCTAATAAATACAACGTTATACTCGCGTAGTCCGTTTGCTTTGTAATAACGATTATAGAAGTGAATAGAGACCTACCCAGCTTTGCATGAACAGTGTTGCTCCTTGATATTGTGAGTCCCAGCCTCTGTCTCGATTAGTAGGATATGCGGTGGTTCATTTTGACTGTGACCGGTATGCTTTTACCTCTATTTTGGATGCCTTGTTGTTCCTTGCGTTTCACCTGTATGTCATGAATAAAGCCTTCGAACGTATATTGTAGCCGCTTTTGCCTACTTCTATCGGACACTTTATTTGCTGCTTTATAAAAGTTAGATAAAATTTCAGCAGGAGGAGCTGTCACAGCATAAGCCATGTTGATACCAGAGCCCAGATGAAGTTTGTTTGTCGGACGTAGCAACAGTAACTAAGGGGGGCGGGGCTTAGCCAAAGGCGAATTATGATTATGCCATTTTTAGCCAAAATCACAAAACCTGTGCCGTTTTCTGGGACTTCGCTTCAGCAGAGCGGCAGTTGCTCATTAGCAATTCGCCTCTGCGTTGTGGGCGGAGCCGTTGGCACGGAGACGCCCCTCCCCCTGCCCGTCGCTGAGAGCTCTGTCTCTCCCGCTAGCTTACACCCCCAATACCGGTGGGGCAACAGTATTATATACACGTTAATTATTAATATCCGAAGTTAATCAAAGTTATCACCGATCACCGATCATTATTTCACTCCAAGACGTCGCGTGTGGAGACGCCCAGTGGAGTTACTACGTCACAACTCCAGTCTATTTTAGCCTGCATTTTAGCGTCTGCTACTGATTCACAGCCATTTGAATTTAGAAATACTCAGAAATACAACTTTGAGCTTATTTTTCTCAAGATATGTCCTCTGACATCAGAAAAATGCCACAAGAACATGTTAACACCTAGAAAAACATTATTTTCATCGGAGTGGGTCTTTAAGCATAGGCCTATATAGCTAACTTAATGATTCATGGATTTATTAAAATTATTTATGAATGATAGGCAACACTGACAGTGACAAGGAAAGCTTTATTTGAACTAATCATGTCATTTATTTAAATGAATTAGCTGTATGTCAATCCAAACTTTTCTTACGCGGATGATGAACGCTGGTGTCTTTTCCATTTTTCCTGTAGCGCTTTAAAACTGATTTAAAGACGGCATTGCTTGACTTGAAGTCTTTATCCCTTATGATGTTGTATTTTGTAATGTGACGGTTTATACCTGCTCTGAGACGCATCAAACTTGCAACACTGTATTCGCGTCCAGCGGTAGACTGAACAGAGGCATAAAACTCCCGCAATGTCTCATTTAAAAGAGACGCAGAGTAACGTTAGGTCTCGAAATCACAATTGTTCTGTCTTTGGCGCATTAAGTCACTGAAAGTGTTAACTGCCTATTTAGTTGTCTTTTTCGTATTGACCTCATTTTTGTCGTCTTCGATCTTATCTAGCTCTGTCTTTTCCCTCAAAAAAAAAAAAAGCCTAAAACGTATCTAAGTAATATACAGTAGTAGGCTATTTCGTTGTCACCCTGCCTCTCCAAATGCATAACTAATGCAATAATGCAGTAACAGCTGAAAAAGTACTTGGGTGTGTGTTTTATTTTATATTTACCGGTCAATAATGCAATGCTGTCTGTCCCATAGAAGAACATGACAGCCCGCGTATGTTTTGGAACTATTGGGGCTTACATGAACCACGTGACAGCCGTCGCGAGCGATCAAAGAGCGTCGCAACTCTTTCTCTCTATGGCTCTGAGCCTACCTAACGTTTTCATATGTGTCTCTCTCTCAGTGTTGCCAACTATTTTCAAAGGAAAGTAGCTAAGGCCTTCCCTAAAAGTCGCTAAATGTCGCTAGATGACGTCATACGTCAATTAACATATTAATGACGTCATCGCGCCGTACTTGCGTTCTGTCAGCCTAGTGCGTTTTCTCTCTAAATTAATGCTCTATTCAATATAGCCGAATGTCAAATAAAGCTGTTCTCGTTTCCTATTTTTTTGTTGTCAGACAATTGAACGAGTAGCTATAATATAGTGAATGATTAAATTTTTTTATAGGCCTATGTGGAACATTATTTGAATTGAGAGAGTTAGGGAACAGGATGAACTAAGCTCTGTGATAGTGTTACAAGTAATAAGCACAGAAAAGAAAAGAAATTAAATTAAAATGGTCAAACTAAATTCTTTAAATATAAAACAAAACAAAAGCAGATAAGTGATAAGTCCGTGGAAAAACACTGCTCATTCGCGTCTGTCAGCGGCCGTGCGCTCCTCTCAGCCATTCACTGAACAGGGACGCAGCGAGAGAGAGTGACGACAGGGAGAAAGCAAGACCTCGCGCTCGCAGGACAGTACTGGCAACATTTGGAGGTTACTGAGGTTTGTCCAAAATTCGCTAAAATTGTCGCTAGTCGCTTTTTGGAAAAAATGTCGCTAAAGGGGTCTGAAAAGTCGCTAAAAATAGCGACAAAGGTGCTAAGTTGGCAACACTGCTCTCTCTCTCACTCTTTTGCAAGTGTAACTCTGTTACTATGGTTACCAATGTTTATAGTAGCGGATTAATTTCGAACTGTAATCAAACTGACTGGAACTACCTGTGCATTAAACGGTTTTTCTGCACACCTTCCAGCCAATCAGAATCGAGTATTTAAACAGGCCGTGGTATAAGTAAGCCTATCGTCTGGTTCCACTGACGCATGCGCACAGTTGAGGTTTGCGACAGCGGAGACGAGAACCCTTGCGCATGCGTAGTAAAAGTATAACCTGTGGGGAAAAGGCGTTTTAAACCTTATTTTGGGGCAAAGTCATCAAACTTTTTCAGCGATGTTTATCATATTTTGCTGCTGTTTCTATACATGCAGTTTTTATGTCCCGGTGACCAGTGAAAGTGCAGTTCTGACTCTCTGCCCATTCATTTAGATAGGAGCCTGGCCTTGTTAGTACGA
>JARWKJ010000014.1:38843120-38860620 GCA_029959095.1 Rhinichthys osculus
ACAGAAACGCCAGATTGGCTCGTGATTTGACAGCATTTCCCGACAAAGTTCATTTTTCCCCGCGTTTGGCGGGTCGAGGGAGTTAATCTCAATCCCTGAATGTTGCGCTCCTGTTTGTCATTGTGCACGAAACTTCACACCAATAAATCATCAGAAATATTGCTGACTTGTGCGTCTCAAGCGCCCTCTTTACGCTCGTCCTAATGCCTGTTAGGTGTCCGTGGATTTGCCTGTATTTGGTGTTAAAAATGGAAACGTCTTAAGATGGAAAATTGATTTTACAATCGATTCAATGAACACTTATGTCTCAAAAATCGTGGCAGCCATACTTATGACCTACTACTTCCGTTGAGATTCTGAAGTGTGCATATGATGGACACTTTACTATCCCATAAGGCCACGGGAAAAGAGATTTATGAAGGACCGCTGGTAGGTCACATGACAATGACAACATGGAGGATGAAGTACGTCCAGATAGGCCTAATACAGTTTACGTTTTTGCAATGATATAAACCATAACGCAGCCAAGATTTGCTACAGTATATAGGCTACAAGAAAGAAAAGCTGTGCATCTGGAGGAAAAATCCACTTCAAAAGCTCAGTCCAAGTCATTAGTTAGATGTTTTGTGATTAGCTGTATAACCAGTGGAGGTTTATGGTGTGTCCTCGTGTAAATGTAAGCAATTAAAGGTGAAAATCCAGCTTTTAATGTTGTTTATGTGGTGTTTTTAATATGCTTTAAGACACACCATGTGTAAATCATAAGTCGACAGCATTGCTGAGTATTTCCTCCTTAAAACTGCAGTGAACCAAAGACAGTCTCAAACACACGGTTTGAAATCGCTGGTGTTTCTGACGTCACAAACGACCTTGTAACCAATCAGATCAACGTGTGATCGTCAACCAGTGGATCTCTGAGCTGAGTGAGTGAGTGGAGGCGGGGCTCATTTGCATATCCATAGACCCGCCCATACTAAATGAGGCAAGGGTGTCGAGTTACATTCAAGCTATTTTAAGACATGAAGATTTTCTCTTTTTTTCAAGGAAACAACATTTAAACGTATGTAGTTTTGGTGATCAAAGATGCGTTTTAAGGGATTAAATGATAGACTACAGGGGGACTTTAAGCATTTCTGTAGCTGTAAGTGTAGAGCAACACTAAAGTCATGGTTTTGATTCCCAGGGAATGCATGAACTGACGAAATTTGTAACTTTAATCACTTTGGGTGAAAGCGTCTGACAAATGCAAGCGTGTGTCACTGATGAAAATGTCAGATTGTTGGAACGCAGATCTGTTCTGTTGATTTATTGGTGTTCTGTCACATGGCCGTCAGTCTTCCTTTGTGTGTGTGTGTGTGTGTGCCCCAGGCCTTCAGTAGTAACAGTCCAAGCGTTCTCCTCCAGAGCGCAGAGAAAGCCGCAGTGATCTCGAGTCGAGCAGGACTGGTGTGTGTGACCAAACGCTCCAGCCGATCAGGAACTTTCCCCCGCTGAGAACAAGAGGAAAACACGAGGGTGAGATCTGAATTTAAATCAGTGTTTTAGAGCTCGGCAGTGATGGTTTTGATGGAGGTGAAGTTTGGGAATCTATGGGATGCTTATAAAGTAATTAATGAGAGCACTTACAGTTAAACACTCGACGGGATTGTGCTGATGTAGTTTTGAGTTTCAAGTGTACCGGTAGATTAAAGTTGACGTATACTGGAGAATTGTGTCTATTGCATCTATTTTCCCTTTAAACTGCACAGAGGTTTTGGCAGGTTTAACTCTTTTCAGAGTTTAGTATAAAAAATGTAAAAAAAGTTTTCTCTACTTTTCCCCCATTTTACAACAGAAGACAAAAATATAACCGTCACAGTACACGTTGCTTTTTGTGAAGAACACACCCAATTTCTGTTTTAAAAATATAGTCTTGTCCTCCATTACAGATCTCAAATCTCATTCAAGCCCTGTATGTTCAAATATGCTACATGAAGATCAGTGATATTAAATGTTGTTGGTTGTTTTAGAGCTTAGGTGGTAGGAATAATTATCAGTCAACAAATTAAATGTGTATCCAATGATTTGATAAGACTCATTTGTGCTACTTTTATGTGACTGTGTGTAGCATGAAAACCCTTGTATCCTCTTGTTAGCTTTCGTTTTGTGTTTGTCAGTGTAGGAAAGAGAGTCATATTGGTTTTTTGAGAGTTTTGATTGGTTAACCTCCATATTACATTGGCATCTTTGTATAAACGTGTCCGATGATGCTCATTTTAGTGGAAATATACGTTTCCAAGTTGAAGTTCTCATGAAAATAATCAGATTTTGCTGAAGATGATGAGGGGGACACAATTACACGAAATAGACGAAAGACTTTCTGTAAATGATCATAATCTTTACAGTGTTGAAACTCTCTTTATCTTCCTCAGTGAGTCTCTCTGTTACACACAGTGTTTCTTTTGTGTTTCCCCCTCCAAACCTCATGTGATCGCCGATGCTCACGGGCTGTTGTCGTCTTCTGTTAGTCAAGGGATCAGTTTCTTAGTATACAGTGAACACACCCATGCTAAAGTTGACTAAAAAGAGGAATAAAAAATCATCTTTTTGAAATTTATCTTAATGCCTTAATTTAGAAAATGAGGAAAAATCCAACCTTTAAGGACACCAATTTTCTTTGTGAATGAATAATGTATCGTAAATAAATAAATGTTCTTCCTTAAAATACAGGGTGCATAAATCAGGACATGTTAAATTCCCATAGAGGGGCAGATTTTATTTTTAAAGGCCAGTTATTTCATGGATCCAGGATAAAGTTCCCTTGGCCTTAGGAATTAAAATAGCCCAACTTCATCACACACCCTTCACCATACCTAGAGATTGGCATGGTTTTATTTCAGATAGCCTAATTGAGATGATCTTATGGAAAGTTCCCCATGCTGATCTCTAGTAAGCGGCGGCCTTAAGCATCTGGGGGCCCGTTTCAATAACTAATATGGGGCCCCACATAAAACATAAACATAATAGAGCAGAAAAATCAAGGATTCCTGTTGGTTTGCATCAATGGTATATTATTTTATCACGTGCACTTTCAGCTTCAAGAACAGGCAGCTCAACGTAGAAAAAATCCAACCTTATTCGATTAAAACTATATACAATTATACAGCGTTTTATGTTGGAATAAGCCTCGCCCTTTCACACAGGGCAACTTCACTGCTTAATTGATTTGCGCAGTATAATTTCAGCTGTCTGGGCTGACTTAAAAAAAAAAAAACAGCTCAAACATCGCCTCAATTTGAATTATTTAACAAAAGAGTTGAGAATAATAAAAAGAAAACGGGCCGCATAATCAAGGACTTTTGCCCACAACAATCACAAAAAAACTCCACGTTTTTCTGGAAGGACTGGTATATTGTCATATTATCCGTTTGTGTTGTTGTCTTCCTGCCTCGGGACTACAGATGAAGATTAGCATTTATGCTATAATCTGGCTTATTTACCGTCTCTACACAAGTGTAAGATTGTTTATTAATGTGCACTGTCCCGAATAATTTTTTTTTTTTTAAAACATTTGAAAGTTTTCACGCTAGTAAATGTCACAAATAATAATTACAAAGAAACAAGCAAGTTAAACATTGACTTAAACATCAATATTTGAAGTAGAAAGACCGAAATCGTATTTTATTGTAAAACGTAGGCTACTCAACTTTTACAGTGTACTGAATGATCCTTTCATGGCGATTTTTGTTGCTCATCCTCATTCACTTTCAATGTATGAAAAAGCAACCTGGAAATATTGGCAATTTCTGCAGCATGATGCCTGAATGTATGTTTTTGGGTGTACTGCGCCTTTAATCTCTGGTCCTGATGGTCACTATATGCGAGTACATCCGTTAAAGATCTGTTAGTGTGGTTTATTTCATCACTGTTTCTTGTCTACTTCTCTTCAACAGTGTTTCATGCTTAATATTATTCACTTGTTGTAAATGGTGCAATTATTGATGTTGGGAAATCGAGGTCATGTTTTCCCACAGGCCTTTTCCTCTCAATCCCTATTAGACTCTCTGACTCTGTTGGGTTTCTCAACTCTTGTCGGTTCTAAAGCGTTTTCTGTGAAGCGTTTACAGTTGCCGCAGCTTTTTAGTCTAACGTTCCACTCATTTAATGCCTGTAATGTGATTTATTTCAGAAGGAAATCATGTACAGGATGGGAAGTGATGAGGCATGATTCAGCTTCTATTATGACATCATCACTTCCTCTGATCCAATCAGAGAGCAGTATTCCTGGCACGACATGAGCATCCCGTCTCTGTCCGTAAAGACTTGATTTCTTTGTTGAACAAAGGATTAGAGGTTTGGAAACATGTGCTTGCTTCAGCAAGACTAATGTAGAGACCAGAATATCACAGAGACTTAGCAACACCCTAGCAACGGCATAGCGACACAAAATGTATTTTACATGGTCAAGCAGAACTCTAGTTTAATCAATCGTCTTGTGCTATGTCCCCGTACGCTGCGTCTAATTGTCTAAATGTCACAGTTTGTCTGATCAAATGTCATGCTTTAGCCCTGTAAGGCCTGATGCATGAACATAATACATGCAGAAAAATCAAATATGCAATTGACTATCATATTTTAGCTTTTATGGCTCATACAGTATGATATAGTGTGAATATGGAGCTCAGCTTTATTCACAGGCCTAAACTGAGCACAAATATGCAAGATTTTGATATTTATACCGACAAAGGGTAAGATGAAATTATGATGCTTGTAATTTAAATCAATGAGATCTTTATAACATGCATATAAATATCAGTCGTCACTCTATATCTACCAATAATGTCTTAGTAAGATGACATTTAAATGCTTAGTTTTATGATCAAAGCTGTAGTTTTAAAACACGCAATGCTATGAAATATAATGATGATTGAGAGATGACCTTCCTCAAAAGCCTGATGATCATATTTAATACTCATGATTTTTCTTAAAAAATGACATATGGATAAGCAAGTAAATCTTAAAATGCTGCTACTAACAAAATAAAAGTGAATCTTGCGTTTACTTTGTAAAATCACTTTATTTTGAGTATACACTCTAAACGATGCTGGGTTGTTTTAACCCAAATTTGGGTAAAATATGGACAAACCCAAATGTTGGGTTAAAAATGTAATTTCAAATTTTAACTCAACTTTCACTTTCAACTGTAATTTTTTTTAATTGCATTTTTAACCCAACATTTGGGTTTGTCCATATTTGACCCAAATTTGGGTTGAAACAACCCAGCATTTTTTAGAGTGTAAAATCACGTGAGGCACGACCTGAAGGTGGACGTTTGTACAATTAAACTAAAAGCCTTTTACTTGCTAAAAAAGTCTAAACATCAATCCGATGAAAGAAGGACTGAAGTGGATCGTGTGCAACAGGTTTTAATCATGTTGATCAATTAGAGGCTTTCGTCAATATACATTAGGCTTTATCAGGTTAACCACAAGCACATCTGCCTAAATAACACACGTAATCAGTTAATGAACGAGAGACATTGTGTCTAGTAATGAAAGACGACCCAAAACAATCTAGTTATGTCTGACTGGATCTGATCTGTGTATGTGCGTGTTCTGCTAAATCTTTTCAGCGTGTGTCTAAAGGTCAAAGGTCTCTCTGTGCTGTTTCTGTTCAGTGAGTTACTCTGCTTACTTTCCTATTAGCCAGGTGTGTTGGACATAAACCATTGATCTGTTATGCTGTTAAACTTCTCTTTTCATAGATAAATGCTTTTAAAAATGTGATTTTGAGCCAGTGAGCCAGTGGAAGTTCACACCAATGATGGTAAATATAAAGATAACGATAAAGATATAGCTCTAAAAATCATCCTTAATATTTAACGGTCACCCCCCTTTTTAAGAATAGACGTGAAAATTCACTATCCAAACTTAAATGTTGTAATTATAATACATTTAATTTTTATAGCGCTTTTCTAGACACTCAAAGACACTTTACAGTTGTTGGTTTACATTGATAAAACAAACAAACAAGAAATATAGACATGGTTACATAACTAGCACAAGAAATTAAAAAAAATTATTATAATAATATATTAAATATTAAAGAATGCTTTGGAATATAGACCTTAGTTTGTTCTTGTTTTAGAGAGACACTCAGCAGATTATTGCTAAAGTGAAAGCAAAAAAATTCAACTATGAAAAAGTTATTTCCATTAAAAATATAAAGGAAAATTAAAAATACTATTTGGCCAGTTGAAAAGAGTGAGAAAAACTTTCTCTGAAAAGTATTTTGTACTATTTTGATTTATTTATTTATTCAAAAACAAGGCAAGGATAGGCTACAAAATTATTTTTAGCAATGTAATGCTACATCCGCATCTCATAATCTCCTAATGTCTTGTACCGTTTAACATGGTATCACGTGGATGAATATGCATATGCAAATGATATGCAAATGAGGATATAAGCTCCATATATGGTTATTTCGTGGAGGAGACGCATGTGTGCACAATCCTCCGCTAACCGGGGTTTATAAAGGGGATTTAGTGCAGGTTATTGCATACGCACGGTTTTATAAGTCTCAATATTTTTTGCCGCACGCCATTTTTGACTTTCGGGCGCACGTACACTTTTAGTAAGGATCCCGGGGCTTGACATTCACTTTTTTGCTCTCCAGCCACTGTGGCGAGTGGTTTTCCACAGTTACTAGCCACTCAGCATTTTCACTGGCCACAGTTTGGACACCGATACCATAGGGGAATAAATACCATATAGATATTTTTAAAAGCATCTCATAATTTGGCAGCCGGTATATTAGGCTACTGTCACTTTAAGACCTGACGCACGGTCCCATTATACTGTTTTATAGCCAATATACTTTATGTGCTGCACTTTGGGTGTGAGCACAACATCTGCAGGAATGAGTAAAATTGTTCCCGCAATCCCTCGCAAGAATTCAAGCCCTGTACCGAGAGCAATATTCACCTGGAGCAAATAAAACGAGTGAGTAAAGGGTTGTGTGTGACTCGCTGTTGGAGAGATTAGAGAGCGAGAACACGCTGGCATCTTTGAATCTATTCTGCGGAAGAGTTTCAGATATTTCAGTATCATAAAATCAATACTGCCAACACTAGATTGCACTTAGTTTATTATTTCAGATGCCTTTTTAAAAGAATACAATTGAAAAATGTATATTATATCAAATTTAACCCGCCAAAGTGGCTAGTAGGAGTGACTGCGTTACACACCAACGCTGAAATCCACACACATTTGGCGGGTGTTAAAGGGATAGTTCACCCAAACATGTAAACTCTGTCAGTAATGACTCTCCCTCATGTTGTTCCCCGTAAGACTTTCGTTCATCTTCAGAACACAAATTAAGATATTTGTGATTAAATCTGAGAGCTGGATCACTCCTCCATAGGCTTCTTAAGGGATCGAAACTGGCCGGCCCAGAAAAGTTATTAAAGACATCGTTAAAATAGTCCGAGTGACTACAGTGGCTCAACCTTAAGTTTATCAAGCGATGAGAATACTTTCTGTGCGCAAAAAAACAAACTTTTGGGCCGGCCAGTTTCAATCCCTTAAGAAGCCTATGGAGGAGTGAGATAGCTCTCAGATTTAATCAGAAATATCTTCATTTGTGTCCCGAAGATGAACGAAAGTCTTACGGGGTTGAACAACATGAGGGAGAGTAATTACTGACAGAGTTTACATGTTTGGGTGAACTAACATTTAATGTCAAGCCCTGGATCTTACTTGTTTATGTACATTTATTGTGACGTTTATAGAAGTAAATAGTTCTTATGTTCATTGAAATCGCTTGTTTGGAAGTTTTTTTGGACCCTTGGTAAATGTAGTTGGTTTGGGGATTCGTCCGCTTGTTCAAACCCGGCTCAGGGGGTCTCTGACCCGGTTTACCCCGGTGTAACATCGACCTCTGAGGGCGTTTCACAGCGCAGGTAACCTTTCCACAGCTTAGCACTGATACAGATGTCGCACAGAGACCCTACTGAGGGCGTGTGTGTGTGTGTGTGTGTGTGTGTGTGTGTGTGTGTGTGTGTGTGTGTGTGTGTTATAGGCTTCAGGACAGACAGAGCCAAGTCTTGTTGAATCTACGTCAGTCCGGCTCCACTGTGCATGTGTGTTTAATCTAATGAACTCATGTCCGTTGTGTTCGCAGCCGAGTTGGGAATGAGAGCGCAGTGGTCACACCTAAATCACATTAGATCGACTCTTTTGTTCAAACTTTAGTCAATATGTGATTGTTCAGTCTTCTACCATCAGTGCAGCATTAATCGATTAACCCCGTTAAGCTTGACATATGAAATAATAGTCCGAAAAATATATTTTTCCTATTAATGGAACAGTTTATTGAACCTTTAGACAAAATACAAATAAAAATGCTTGCATGTTTTTTGTTTAGAGTCATATTTGAGCTTTTATGGTTCATATTTAGCGAGAGCTCATACTTGAAGAGGAAAAACACATCAATTGTATGCAAAAATATGCAATGTGGTGCAGAAGCTGATATTTACGTGGTCAAAAAGATGAGGTTTTGATGCTTGGGATGTAAATCAACAGTATGTAACAGATTACTTGTAAATATCAATATCTGCCAATAATATGATTTAGTTATATGATTCAGTTTTATGATCAAAGCTCTGTAGTTTTAAAACATATACGGTAATGCAATGCAATATAATGATGATTGAGAGATGAACAAATAAACCTTCCTCAAAAAAAGCCTGGTGATCATATTTGATTCTTGTGATTTAAAAAAAAAAATGGTGTATGAATAATCAAACCTCAGTTGCTATGGTACGATTTCCCTCCATGCAAACCTTCATGACCTTTCACTGAAATCAATATCAGATTCTGTCTTGTGTTGTAAATCCCTGAACATCAGGCTTCAGTTTGTCCGTCAGCGCTGTTTAACACACACACACACACAGGCTTCAGTTTGTCCGTCAGCGCTGTTTAACACACACACACACACACACACAGGCTTCAGTTTGTCCGTCAGCGCTGTTTAACACACACACACACACACACACACACACAGGCTTCAGTTTATCCGTCAGCGCTGTTTAACACACACACACACACACACAGGCTTGAGCTCGGCCTCAGATCTTGTTCCTGACATCACTGCGTGTAGAAGTTCAGTTTAGGATTATTTACAGTAATGTTCACTTTGGAGACTGCATAAATATACAGGCGAAACTCAAGAAATTAGAATATGGTGCAAAAGTTAATTTATTTCAGTAATTCAACTTAAAAGGTGAAACTAATATATTATATAGACTCATTACATGCAAAGGGAGATATTTCAAGCCTTTATTTGTTATAATTGTGATGATTATGGCGTACAGGTTATGAAAACCTTTTCACAATATTCTAATTTTGAATTTGGGGTTTTCATAATCCATAATCATCACAATTATAACAAATAAAGGCTTGAAATATCTCCCTTTGCATGTAATGAGTCTATATAATATATTAGTTTCACCTTTTAAGTTGAATTACTGAAATAAATGAACTTTTGCACCATATTCTTATTTCTCGAGTTTCGCCTGTATATAAACAGACGGTTTACTGTTTCCGATGTTTTTCGAAGTGTACATCCATCTCAGAAAGAGCTGAACGATTCTGAATAAATTGAGAATCAAGACTTTGTTTAAAATGGAGATCAGGATTGTTTCACGATTCTTATCAGACAACTAAACAGAATAACATGTAATTTACTGACAATATGTTAATTGCTGCAGTCTATTTTAAAAATGCTTCATTAATTTGATGAAAACAAATTTAAATAAACTTTTTTGAGTGAATGATTCAATGACTCACTCATAAAGACTTCATTACTGGATGAATCAGTGTTTTTGAACAAATCTCTTGAATGAATGATTCAATGACTCACTCATAAAGACTTCATTACTGGATGAATCAGTGTTTTTGAACGAATCTCTTGAGTGAATGATTCAATGACTCACTCATAAAGACTTCATTACTGGATGAATCAGTGTTTTTGAACAAATCTCTTGAATGAATGATTCAATGACTCACTCATAAAAACTTCATTACTGGATGAATCAGTGTTTTTGAACGAATCTCTTGAGTGAATGATTCAATGACAAACACATTTTTAGTCACTTGTCTCCACCTACTGGTGTAACGATGTAATTGATACAATCTTTATTTACTCTATTTTGATCACGATCACAGACTACCATCAGTGTTATATCTGAACTATAATCTTATATCCCAGTGCTTCTGATTAATGTTTGTAACACAGAAATAATGATACTTTCATGACAACTGCTCTCTCTGGATCAGAGCGCAGATTTGATTGTTCAAAATTGTGTGATTGATTGATTGTCTATTTTTGTCATCTTTCAGACTAGTGGAAGGAAAACATACAAAACACACTTTAAAAAATAAATCCGTAAAATAACAGAAAAAGCTCATTACCCGGAAATTACGCAGTAATTTTACGGATATTGCCGTTAACACTAAAACAAAAAAATTCAAAATACAGGGAAAAAACGTGTAAAATATAATAACGGAAAATTCCTGTTAAATGAATACAGTAGATTGTGCCCTATTTTTATGGATTTTTGGGTTTTAGTGTATATGAGACAGTGAAGTGAGAAAGATTTGATGATGATGTAATCACAGATGTGTGTGTGTGTGAGACTGATCACATGAGGAAGCGTTTCAGGGTCATGTGCACAAATGAATGAAGCTCTTTTCATCTCTCTCTCTGTCTCTCTCTCTCTCCTCTCTCTCTCTCCTCTCTCGCTCTCTCTCTCTCTCTCTCTCTCTCCCTCTCTCTGTCTCTCTCTCTCTCTCTCTCTCCTCTCTCTGTCTCTCTCTCCTCTCTCTCTCCCTCTCTCTCTCCCTCTCTCTCTCCTCTCTCTCTCTCTCCTCTCTCTCTCTCTCTCTCTCCCTCTCTCTCTCTCTCTCTCTCTCTCTCTCTCTCTCTCTCTCTCTCTCTCTCTCCTCTCTCTCTCTCTCTCTCTCTCTCCTCTCTCTCTCTCTCTCTCTCTCTCTCTCTCTCTCTCTCTCTCTCTCTCTCTCTCTCTCTCTCTCTCTCTCTCTCTCCTCTCTCTCATGAACTCTAGTGAATCTGAGCATTGAGCGTTCGCTCCAGGCGTAGCGGTGTGTTTACTGTAGCGTCTCACACACACACACACACACACACACACACCGCTGTGATTACATGAGCGGTGTAGAAACGGCCCCGGGGCCCGCTGGACCCTGAGAGAGACCCACCTCTGACATATTGTTCAATCCGTCTCTTTCTTGTTTTTTTTATAACCTTGATGTGTGTCATTTGGTGTTTTAATAGTGAGCAATAATTATTAGATTCTTATATGTCTCTCTTTGGAGAAAATCTACATATTACTTTTTTTTATTTTATGTTTTTATAAATCATTACTATTGGTCACCCTTAACGTCTGTCTTTGTTTAAATATTTGCAAAACCCAATGAAAAGTATTAAAAAAAAGCTTGTGACTAAATCTCGTTACTCCATTGGCTCCTCAAACTGTCAGTCAATCCTCATAACTCTCATATATATATATAGAGAGGGAGAGCACAATCATGTTGTTAATCTTAAAATAGAAACTGTAATGCTCAATTGTATGTTTTTATTATTGCTTTTTTTTATCAATTATTGAATATGTAATTTTTTAGGTCAAAGTTTGTCTGTTATTTATCTCTGTTTTGAAGTCAGTTTAGGTGTTATTGCATAAATATATTTTGGTTGTTGTGATATTTTCCTGCTGTGTGTGTGTGTGTGTGTGTGTGTGTGTGTGTGTGTGTGTGTGTAACATTTTAGTTCAATAAACAAGTAGTTAATATTAAATTACTTAAATTATAACATATACACTACCGTTCAAAAGTTTGGGGTCAGTGAGAATTTTATTTTTATTTTTTGGAGGAAAGAAATCAATACTTTTATTTATCAAGGAATAATTAATTTGTTCGAAAGTGACAGTAAAGACATTTATAATGTTACAAAAGATTCTAACCCTAACCCTATTCATCAAAGAATCCAAAAAAAAAAAAAAACTGTACAACTGACAGACCAACAACTGTTTCAACATTGATAAGAATAATAAATGTTTCTTGAGCATCAAATCCTCATATTATACTGATTTGTGAAGGATCATTTGACACTGAAGACACTGACACTGGTGATGCTGAAAATTCAGCTTTGATCACAGGAATAAATTACACTTTACTATATATTCACACAGAAAACAGCTGATTTACACTGGAATAATATTTAATACTATAACTGATTTTTGTTGTATTTTTAATCAAATAAGCGCAGCCATGGTTAGCAGAAGATAATTCTTTTAAAAGTATTTAAAATCGGGGGGGGGCGCTGTTGGACACCGAGCATGTAGGACGTGTCTCCCTTTTGCTCCACGAGTTTGTGTTTATTTTAACATTTTAACACAGTTTGTTTTCATTAATTTGGCTGGTGTACATTTGTGACAAGTACTTGGTCAGTTTTGGTGTGTTTTGGAGGAATTTCAATCGACAATGTCAACTTCACGTGGAAACGCGGCTCGCACAGGCCGTGCTAAGGCCTCTCCCTCGAATGAGCCCGCATCTCCGCCGAAGGTGATCACGGAACCCGAGTGTGCGCCCAATCACCTCCGGGCTATGTTAGACCAGCTGAAAGGGGACATTTGCGGAAAAATAGACTCGCTGTCTTGCGAGCTTCGAGCGGACATTTCTTCGGTAAGAGAGGAGCTTAGACACGCAATTGAACCTATGCAACAAAAACTTAGCTCTCATGATCAAGCTATCACGGAGTTGCAGCGCGCATGCACTGACCATAGTGACCTCATAACTTCACTGGATTCAACAGTTTCCACGCTGAAAGCCGAGGTTAAACTGCTGGCCGACAAATGTGAAGACTTGGAGGGTAGAGCGAGGAGGAACAACATTCGGCTGGTAGGTGGGCCGAAGGTGGGCGCCCGACAGAATTTATTGCCCAGCTGCTGATGGACTCCCTCGGTCTGGTGGAGTTACCCCTACTCGATCGTGCGCATCGCACTCTCCGATCCAAGCCCAGTGATGGTAAACCACCCCGACCCTTTGTGATTCGTGTGCACTTTTTTCACGTGAGGAATGACATTTTACGCCGGGCTAGCGAGGCTCATCTTCTCCATCAAGGCAAGAAACTGTTTCTGTTTCCTGACTACACTTCGTCTGTTGCGAAGAAACGCGCTGCATTCACGGACGTTAAACGTCTGTTACATTCGTGTTCTGGAGTGAAGTTTGGATTGAGGTTTCCCGCGATTTTAAAGATCACTCTTCCCGGTGGAGTTACACACACATTTGAGGACCCAGCCACTGCGATGGACTTTGTCAAGGTGAACTTAAAGTCTGGCGTCTCTTCTGGGGCTACAGTTTGAAAGCGGCTGGCAGTTTGTGTCACTTGGACTTGAGTCACTTTTCATATTTTGCTACTGTGTTTGTTTATATATTTATTTTATGCTTTATTACAAACTCGCGTGAGCACTACTGGTTTGTGCTGTTAACGGAGCGTGTTAGGATGTTTTTGGTAGTTTGTGGGATTTGCGCGCGTCTTATTTGGGAAGACGCTTCAGCTTGTGGGGTGGTGGGTGGGTGTGTGAGGAGTTCTCCCTTTTTTTTTCATTGTGTGTTTTGTGTTTTGTTTAGTCAGGTCGCCCATGTTTTAATTTATTTCTGTGACTGTTATACATTCTATGCTGCAGTGTGCACTAATACTTGACTGGCATGCAGCAGTCTAGGATGCCTCGACAATCAGGGACAGGACTCAAATTTGTTAGCTGGAATTGTAATGGTCTAAATCAGCCTATTAAACGTAGCAAAGTTCTTCACCATCTTCAACAATTAGGAGCCCATATTGTTTTCCTTCAAGAAACTCACTTAAAATCTTCCAGCCATATCAGATTAAAGGGGAGGTGGGTCAGTCAAGTTTTTCATTCTAGTTTTAATTGTAAATCTAGGGGTGTTGCCATTTTGATTCACAAATCGGTTCCTTTTGTGTGCTCTAATGTAATAGCTGACCCCAATGGAAGGTTTGTGTTTGTAACGGGTAAGCTATATAGTAATTCTGTGATTCTGGCTAATGTGTATGGTCCAAACTGGGATGATGACAATTTTTTCCATCAATTGTTCGCCAAATTACCTGACATGTCCACACATCTTCTTATTATGGGGGGTGACTTCAACTGTTGGCTTAATCCGTTATTAGATCGTTCTTCTACTAGACCAGGAGTGCCCTCAAAGTCTTCTAAGACCATTTTATCCTTTATGGATGAGTTCTCGGTCTCTGATCCATGGCGCTTTCTTAATCCGTCTGGTAAAATGTATTCTTTTTTCTCTCATGTACATCACTCCTTTTCTCGTATTGATTATTTTCTCCTGGACAACCGCTTTCTCCATTCTGTTCAGTCTTGCTCTTATGATACTATTCTAATATCAGATCATGCCCCGACCACACTGGAGTTATTCATACAGGAGCGCGAACGTACATGCCCCCCCTGGCGTCTCAATACGCGCCTGCTATCTAATGAGGATTTTGTTAAGTTTGTTTCTAATCAAATTGACTTTTTTCTTACTACCAACAGTACTCCAGGGATATCAGCCTCCCTTCTTTGGGAGACTTTGAAAGCATACATTAGAGGTGAAATTATTTCATACAGCAGCTATGAGAACAAACAAAGGAAAAAAAAATTAAAGGAATTGAGGTTACGAATCTCTCAGCTTGATAATATCTATGCGTCCTCCCCATCCCCTAACATATATAAGGATCGTCTCTCTCTTCAGGCTGAGTTTGATGTTCTCTCTACTAAAGAGGTTGAGGAGCTCTTATTTAAGGCTAAATATTGTTATTATGAATCTGGGGATAAGGCAACCAAACTTTTGGCCCATCAGCTTCGACAGGCTTCCTCCTCTCAGCAGATTTCACAAATTAATACTCCTTCTGGCGTCACTACCGATCCTAAAAAAATTAATGATCAGTTTAAACAATTTTACTCTTCTTTATATACTTCAGAGGTTGGGTCTGATCTGTCTGCCCTGGATAGTTTTTTTGACTCATTGGAGTTGGTTAAGGTAGATGCTGATATTGCTGAGCAGTTAGAGGACCCAATCACCATAGATGACCTAAAACGGGCCACATTTTCTATGCAGTCTGGAAAATGTCCAGGCCCGGATGGTTTTCCAACGGAGTTTTACAAGACCTTTTTTGACAAATTAGCACCAGTTTTGATAGAAATGTTCAATGAATCTCTTACTCTTTCTAAATTACCTCAGACTCTAAATCAGGCATCTATATCATTACTCTTAAAAAAGAATAAGGACCCTCTGTCCTGCTCAAGTTATCGCCCAATTAGTCTTTTATCTGTAGATGTAAAACTTCTGTCAAAATTATTAGCTATGCGACTGGAATCAGTTTTGCCTTTAATAATCTCTCCTGATCAGACAGGTTTTGTCCAGAACAGACATGGGTTCTATAATCTCAGACGACTTCTCAATGTTGTTTATAATCCTTCTACGTCAATGGGGCCGGAAGCCGTAATCTCATTAGATCCGGAGAAGGCTTTTGACAGAGTGGAGTGGAATTACCTTTTCTTTGCTTTGGAGAAATTTGGTTTTGGCCAAGAGTTCATTTCTTGGATTAAGTTCCTCTATTCATCGCCTATGGCTTCAGTCAGAACTAATGATACCCATTCAGAGTATTTCCCTTTGCATCGCTCCACTCGTCAAGGCTGTCCTCTGAGTCCTCTTTTATTTGCGGTTGCTATTGAACCTCTGGCTATTGCGCTTCGTTTAGAGCCACGCATCACTGGAATTACAAGATATGGTCTTGAACAGAAGGTCTCCCTATATGCCGATGACTTATTACTATATGTGTCCAATCTCTCTATCTCAGTTCCAGCTGCTCTTGACATCCTTAATTCATTTGGTCAGATTTCAGGCTATAAACTAAATTTGGACAAGAGTGAGCTGTTTCCTTTAAATCAAGGTGCCCAAAATGCTGCTCAGGGTTTCCCATTCAAAATTGTTCCATTTGGCTTTAAATACCTTGGTATCCGGATTTGTGACCGATTTGAAGATTTGTTTGATTATAATTTTGCCCCTTTGTTAGATCAGATACGGATGGACTTTCAACGGTGGTCACTGTTGCCTCTTTCCCTTGTGGCCAGGGTCAATTCGGTTAAGATGAATATCCTTCCCAAATTGTCTTATCTCTTCCAGTGCATACCTATCTTTCTCCCTCAGTCTTTTTTTCACAAATTAGACAAATCAATCACTGAGTTTATCTGGAACAGGAAGGTCCCTCGTATGCGAAAGGAGCTGTTGCAGAGACCTAAGACCCTTGGGGGCTTGGCCCTTCCTAACTTGAGGTTTTATTACTGGGCTTCCATCCTTAGAATAATTCAGCTTTGGATTTCTCTGGAGGGGGCACCAGTGTTTCCTACATGGCTGAGTATGGAGATGTTTTCTGTTAAACCTGCTTCGTTGACTGCTCTCATCCACGCTCCTCTTAGCTTTTCTCCCTCCCCTTTTTGCAATAATATCTTAGTTAAATCCACTTTTAAAATTTGGAAGCAATTTCGACGCTATTTTGGTCTACAGACCTTCTCTTTTCTAGCACCTTTATCAGCTAACCCTGTTTTTCACCCTTCCTTAATTTATAGGGCTTTTTCGTTGTGGTCTGACTACGGCATCAAGGCATTTAGGGACTTGTATATTGCTGGTACATTTGCATCCTTCCAGCAACTCTCCGAGAAATTCCATTTGCCTAGGCAGCATTTTTTTAGATATCTTCAAGTTCGAAGTTTCACTCGCAATCTTAGCCCCAACTTCCCAAATCTCCCAGATGCCTCTCTAGTTGACTCCTTTTTAACCCCATTGCCTACCGTTAAGGGTGCTATTTCATGTTTATACAATCTTATCTATTCTTTGCAGCTTACCCCGCAGCATAAAATTAAAACCCAATGGGAGGAGGATCTAGGGGAAGGGATTTCGGAGGATCTGTGGGAGGCCATTTTGCGTCGGGTTCACTCCTCTTCAATTTGTGCTAGACATGGTCTGACCCAGTGCAAAATTCTACATCGTACCCATCTCACTCGAGTTAGGCTTTCTAAAATCTATAATGATGTCGATCCCATGTGCATTAGACAGTGTTGGGGAGTAGTTAACTACAAGTAGCGACGCTACTAACTTAACTACATTTTTCAGTAGCTTGGCAGTAGCTCAGTTGCTATTTAAACAGTGTAGCTTTTCCAGTAGCTAACTACTTTTTGCAGCAAGTAGCGGTGTAGCGCGAGCAAAAGCTACATTGTGTTTTGTTGAGCCTGCGCGAATCAGCACGATGCAAGGATATTCTTCTTCTTGTTAGATTACAAACTAATTTGTTTAGCCAGTACCGCCACCTGTTGTTTAATCACGCATCGTGCGGCTAACGGTTCACTGACGTACAGAAGACTTCAAGCACA
>JARWKJ010000014.1:38870620-38893120 GCA_029959095.1 Rhinichthys osculus
TCACTCCTGTAACTGACTATAATCACTCCTATAACTGACTATAATCACTCCTATAACTGACTATAATCACTCCTATAACTGACTATAATCACTCCTATAACTGACTATAATCACTCCTATAACTGACTATAATCACTCCTGTAACTGACTATAATCACTCCTATAACTAACTATAATCACTCCTATAACTCACTATAATCACTCCTATAACTAACTATAATCACTCCTATAACTGACTATAATCACTCCTATAACTGACTATAAGGAGTGAACTAACTATAATCACTCCTATAACTGACTATAATCACTCCTATAACTGACTATAATCACTCCTATAACTGACTATAATCACTCCTATAACTGACTATAATCACTCCTATAACTGACTATAATCACTCCTATAACTGACTATAATCACTCCTATAACTGACTATAATCACTCCTATAACTGACTATAATCACTCCTGTAACTGACTATAATCACTCCTATAACTGACTATAATCACTCCTATAACTAACTATAATCACTCCTATAACTCACTATAATCACTCCTATAACTAACTATAATCACTCCTATAACTGACTATAATCACTCCTATAACTGACTATAATCACTCCTATAACTGACTATAATCACTCCTATAACTGACTATAATCACTCCTATAACTAACTATAATCACTCCTATAACTGACTATAATCACTCCTATAACTGACTATAATCACTCCTATAACTAACTATAATCACTCCTATAACTGACTATAATCACTCCTATAACTGACTATAATCACTCCTATAACTGACTATAATCACTCCTATAACTGACTATAATCACTCCTGTAACTGACTATAATCACTCCTATAACTAACTATAATCACTCCTATAACTGACTATAATCACTCCTATAACTGACTATAATCACTCCTATAACTAACTATAATCACTCCTATAACTGACTATAATCACTCCTATAACTAACTATAATCACTCCTATAACTAACTATAATCACTCCTATAACTCACTATAATCACTCCTATAACTAACTATAATCACTCCTATAACTGACTATAATCACTCCTATAACTGACTATAATCACTCCTATAACTAACTATAATCACTCCTATAACTGACTATAATCACTCCTATAACTGACTATAATCACTCCTATAACTGACTATAATCACTCCTATAACTAACTATAATCACTCCTATAACTCACTATAATCACTCCTATAACTGACTATAATCACTCCTATAACTGACTATAATCACTCCTATAACTAACTATAATCACTCCTATAACTGACTATAATCACTCCTATAACTGACTATAATCACTCCTATAACTGACTATAATCACTCCTATAACTAACTATAATCACTCCTATAACTCACTATAATCACTCCTATAACTGACTATAATCACTCCTATAACTGACTATAATCACTCCTATAACTGACTATAATCACTCCTATAACTAACTATAATCACTCCTATAACTGACTATAATCACTCCTATAACTGACTATAATCACTCCTATAACTAACTATAATCACTCCTATAACTGACTATAATCACTCCTATAACTAACTATAATCACTCCTATAACTGACTATAATCACTCCTATAACTAACTATAATCACTCCTATAACTGACTATAATCACTCCTATAACTAACTATAATCACTCCTATAACTGACTATAATCACTCCTATAACTGACTATAATCACTCCTATAACTGACTATAATCACTCCTATAACTGACTATAATCACTCCTATAACTAACTATAATCACTCCTATAACTGACTATAATCACTCCTATAACTGACTATAATCACTCCTATAACTCACTATAATCACTCCTATAACTGACTATAATCACTCCTATAACTGACTATAATCACTCCTATAACTGACTATAATCACTCCTGTAACTATAATAGTACTCCTATAACTAACTATAATCACTCCTATAACTCACTATAATCACTCCTATAACTGACTATAATCACTCCTATAACTGACTATAATCACTCCTATAACTGACTATAATCACTCCTATAACTGACTATAATCACTCCTATAACTGACTATAATCACTCCTATAACTGACTATAATCACTCCTATAACTGACTATAATCACTCCTATAACTGACTATAATCACTCCTATAACTGACTACAATCACTCCTATAGCTGACTACAATCACTCCTATAACTGACTACAATCACTCCTATAACTGACTATAATCACTCCTATAACTGACTATAATCACTCCTATAACTGACTATAATCACTCCTATAACTGACTATAATCATCACTCCTATAACTTACTATAATCACTCCTATAACTGACTATAATCACTCCTATAACTAACTATAATCACTCCTATAACTAACTATAATCACTCCTATAACTAACTATAATCACTCCTATAACTGACTATAATCACTCCTTTAACTAACTATAATCACTCCTATAACTGACTATAATCACTCCTATAACTAACTATAATCACTCCTATAACTAACTATAATCACTCCTATAACTAACTATAATCACTCCTATAACTGACTATAATCACTCCTATAACTGACTATAATCACTCCTATAACTGACTATAATCACTCCTATAACTGACTATAATCACTCCTATAACTGACTATAATCACTCCTATAACTGACTATAATCACTCCTATAACTGACTATAATCACTCCTGTAACTGACTATAATCACTCCTATAACTGACTATAATCACTCCTATAACTGACTATAATCACTCCTATAACTGACTATAATCACTCCTATAACTGACTATAATCACTCCTATAACTGACTATAATCACTCCTATAACTGACTATAATCATTCCTCCTTTTTATTCTTCTTGTTCACAAACTTTGTCAGAACTGGTTATTGACTCCATTATGACTTTGTTTTTCCGATCATTTCAGCTCTTTAGATCTGCTGTTGATTCTAACAAATGATTCTGTTTCATTTACACTAAAACCTGAAACAGTGACTGTAAAACTGCTGTACTGTGTGTGTGTGTGTGTGTAGGTCAGCTCCAGGCTAACGCGTACTGTGAGAATCCAGATATTGTTCTTGTGGGTAATAAAGCCGATCTGTCCGACCAGAGAGAAGTTCAGGAGAAACAAGCAAAAGAACTTGCGGACAAGTACGGGTGAGTTCAGTCTCTGATCGCTCTTGAATCGGTCCTCCTGGATAGTTTTCTTCTGCTTGGCCAGATAGAAATGAATACTAAATATTGATGATTATTATTATATCATTAATGTAGCTCAAGCAGTATATCATGGTGCGAATACAACGCCAAGCTCATGGGTTTGATTCCCAGGTACTGAACTGTGTAACTTCAGCACAACGTAAGTCACTTTGAATGAAAGCATTTGCCAAGAAAATGCATTAAAAACATTTTTTAGTGCATAAATATTAATAGTAAAATACAAATTATTGTGTAAAAAAAAAAAATATTTTAGCAATTATATGTACATCATATGTATTTACTTATTATATATTATTATTATTGTATCTTTCATACATCATAATGTTTTGATTTACTTGTATTTATTATATACAAGTAAATCATACAATATACTGTACAAATACACTCACCTAAAGGATTATTAGGAACACCTGTTCAATTTCTCATTAATGCAATTATCTAATCAACCAATCACATGGCAGTTGCTTCAGTGCATTTAGGGGTGTGGTCCTGGTCAAGACAATCTCCTGAACTCCAAACTGAACGTCAGAATGGGAAAGAAAGGGGATTTAAGCAATTTTGAGCGTGGCATGGTTGTTGGTGCCAGACGGGCCGGTCTGAGTATTTCACAATCTGCTCAGTTACTGGGATTTTCACGCACAACCATTTCTAGGGTTTACAAAGAATGGTGTGAAAAGGGAAAAACATCCAGTATGCGGCAGTCCTGTGGGCGAAAATGCCTTGTTGATGCCAGAGGTCAGAGGAGAATGGGCCGACTGGTTCGAGCTGATAGAAGAGCAACAGTGACTGAAATAACCACTCGTTACAACTGAGGTATGCAGCAAAGCATTTGTGAAGCCACAACACGCACAACCTTGAGGCGGATGGGCTACAACAGCAGAAGACCCCACCGGGTACCACTCATCTCCACTACAAATAGGAAAAAGAGGCTACAATTTGCAAGAGCTCACCAAAATTGGACAGTTGAAGACTGGAAAAATGTTGCCTGGTCTGATGAGTCTCGATTTCTGTTGAGACATTCAGATGGTAGAGTCAGAATTTGGCGTAAACAGAATGAGAACATGGATCCATCATGCCTTGTTACCACTGGGCAGGCTGGTGGTGGTGGTGTAATGGTGTGGGGGATGTTTTCTTGGCACACTTTAGGCCCCTTAGTGCCAATTGGGCATCGTTTAAATGCCACGGCCTACCTGAGCATTGTTTCTGACCATGTCCATCTCTTTATGGCCACCATGTACCCATCCTCTGATGGCTACTTCCAGCAGGATAATGCACCATGTCACAAAGCTCGAATCGTTTCAAATTGGTTTCTTGAACATGACAATGAGTTCACTGTACTAAAATGGCCCCCACAGTCACCAGATCTCAACCCAATAGAGCATCTTTGGGATGTGGTGGAACGGGAGCTTCGTGCCCTGGATGTGCATCCCACAAATCTCCATCAACTGCAAGATGCTATCCTATCAATATGGGCCAACATTTCTAAAGAATGCTTTCAGCACCTTGTTGAATCAATGCCACGTAGAATTAAGGCAGTTCTGAAGGCGAAAGGGGGTCAAACACAGTATTAGTATGGTGTTCCTAATAATCCTTTAGGTGAGTGTATACAACATTGTATACAATATTTAAAAATCTCATGAATGAATGAATGATTCAAAGACGAACACATTTTTAGTCACTTTTTAGTCAAATTAGAACACATTTCAAGTTACTTTCAATAGACATTTGAATGATTCAATAACTCGCTCATATAGACATTTGAATGATTCAATGGCTCGCTCATATAGACATTTGAATGATTCAATGACTCGCTCATATAGACATTTGTTCAATGGCTCGCTCATATAGACATTTGAATGATTCAATGACTCGCTCATATACACATTTAAATGATTCAATGACTCTCTCGTATAGACATTTGTTCAATGGCTCGCTCATATAGACATTTGAATGAATCAATGACTCACTCATATAGACATTTGAATGATTCAATGACTCACACATTCTTTAACAGTCACTTGTTGCGTCAAGTTACTTTCAAAAGGCAATTTACTCTGAATGATTGTAAGACAGAAATAATGAAACTGTGTGGTGGAAAAGACTGTTTGTGAAGCTGATTCATATCTACACATGACACCGGCTCTCTCAGGATCTGAACGTTCGCTGTGATTTTATCAAAGGTTTAATAGACACAGGAGAATCACTGTCACTTAGGAATAAGATCACGTGTGTGTTTGAATCAAGATCTTTTAATTACTTCAATGAGCTCATTGTTTCTACCTTTAATTATTTCTAGTTCAAATTTGAGCTAACTGTGATTTGGTATACATACATTTCTAAAATACACATAACTTAGAGTCTGTTATCAGAGGAGACTTGTCTAAATTGTAATATGGACTCATGCACTTTCTGTAAAGCTGCTTTGAAATGATGTGTATTGTGAAAAGCGCTATACAAATAAACGTGAATTGAATGATTAATCGTGCAGCTCTAATGTAAGCTTATTTTCCATGTGTGTGTGTGTGTGTGTGTGAGAGTCCAGCTTCATCTCTGATGTGTGTTTGTGTTTGCATCGTCTCCTCCTCCCAGCATTCCCTACTTCGAGACGAGTGCGGCCACCGGTGCGGAGGTGGACAAGGCCGTGGTCACGCTACTGGACCTGGTGATGAAGAGGATGGAGCAGTGTGTGGACAAACCCGCGGCCGACACACACAACACGGACGGCACCAGCAAACTGGACGCTGCGCCGGCCAACGAGAAGAAATGTGCATGTTAAAGACGCAGGCAGTGGCCTTCCTCTAGCGGACCGTCTCAGAGCGCCGGCATCTCGCACGCCCCGTCTGACCCACTGTATTACATGTGTGTGTGTGTGTGTGTGTGTGTGGACATGTGTATTTCTCATCGGAGAGTTTGTGAGAGCTGTCGTACTGCCTCGTGATCTTTAACAAACCCTGACAAATTGATCCCGGATAACTTAATAAACTATTTGCAAATGCATCTCAAGTTTTGAATAATTAACGAGTCTCTTATTCTCAGCAAGGCGGCGTTTATTTGATCACAAATCCAGTAAAAACTGTGAAATATTAGTATAGTTTAAATCGGCTGTTTTCTATGTGAATATATAGTAAAGTGTAATTTATTCCTGTGATTTTCAGCATCATTACTCCAGTCGTCAGTGTCACATGATCCTTCACAAATCACTGTAATATGATGATTTGATGCTCATTAACATATTTATGATTATTATCAGTTGAACATTTTTCAGGATTCACTTTTGATCAATTTAATGCGTCCTCGCTTAATAAAAGTATCCTTACCCCAAACTTTTGAATGGGAGTGTATCACGGTTTCCACAGAAATATGAACAGTTTTCAACATTGATGATGAACATAAATGTTTCTTGAGCATCAAATCATCATATTAGAGTGATTTGTGAAGGATCATGTGACACTGAAGACTGGAGGAATGATGCTGAAAGTTCAGCTTTGATCACAGAAATAAATTACACTTTACTATATATTCACAGCTATTTTAAATTTTTAAAAATATTTCATATTTTTGATGAAATAATGCAGCTTTGGTGAGCAGAAGAGACTCTTTCAAAAGCGTTTAAAGAAATCTTAATCATTGAAAACGATTGACCAGTTGTGTTTTGATCTTATGTCAGAAAATCCCAAATCCTGATGTGGCGAAAGCTAAGATATTATGCACCATAATCTCAATTGGACATCTAAATGAATGTACATACAAAAATATATACAGCATCTGTTTTCTGCATTCATATATGGGTCATATGAACCGTGATCACGCCTGTAGAGCGGTCTAGAAACGGTTTGTGCCAAACACTATTACACTGCCTGCCGGAGTGGGTCTTTGGTGGATGAAGCCTGTGCATGTCTACAGGCCAAAGAGACGCTTCAGCTTCTGAATGTCCATCGTTTTATTGAGTGTTTGAGATGCTGTCGTGTCTCGTGATGATGCGTGTCTGTGCATGCGGCCAACAGTAGGTTCACTCGCGGCTTTAGACGTCTCTCACACAACCACACCTGGGTTTTTAACATGACTCGTGTTATTAAACGACTGGAGCTCGATCACCCACAGACCTCTGGAGGATTGCAGATTGAATTTTTTAGATTGTGTTCACATGAGAGTTACCGAACGGTAGAACGTAGAGATTGATGCAAACAAATAATTATGGTGTGTTTATATATGTGTTTGTGAGCGGCTCTAACACACTTCTGTATGGAAGATTGTTTTCACCACAGAATCAAAAAAAAAAAAAAAAAATCTATAAAGTTTATATCTCCAGGGTTATTATCATTAACTAAAACTATTAAATAAAGATGAAATAAAATGTCAATATTAGTTGAAAACTTACAGAATTTGAGTTTAGTTTAAGCACTAAAATTAACAAAAATAACATTTTATTTCATCTAAATAGCAATTTTTTAAAATAATAATACATTTACATAATGAAATTACAATTTTTTTAACCAAAATTAACACGAAAACTAAAAATATAAGACAGTTCAAAATATTAATAAAAGTTAAATAGAAGGCTAAAATCTCACACTTCTGACTTTATAACTTGCAACTGGGAGTTTATATATCTCACATTTGTGATCTACACTTGCAATTTCAAGAAAACCAATTGTGAGATAAAAAGTTGCTTATTTATTTTTTATTCCGTGACAGAAACAAGCTTCCATACTTCTGAAGATTTGAAAGAAATGAAATGGCCAGCGATACTTTTTAATGCATCTGTGTTTTGAAAGACAATATCCTGAAAACACATCCAGATCATATTTCAGCCCACACTCAAAAGCATTAGGATGTTTTGCATTGTGACATTATTTTCACACATTGTCAAACTCTCATTACTGTAAGTGTGTGAGTGCTTGACTTTATTCTGTTTCTCATAATTCCTATAATACAGTGTTTCATTTTTGTTTACAGTAAATCAGCAAAAGGGCAGTACAACATATTATCCTGTTGTTCAATTAAATGCATCTTTTTTCTTTTCTTTTTTATCATTGCAGTAATGAGAATTTGGAGGTATTTTTTAAAACTGTGAAATTGTTTATAGGCAAAGAAATCTTGGTCCTAATATGATAATAGGCTTCATTTTAATGCAAAATATGTTTTAAGTATTTGGCATGAAATAATACTAGGACTTGGATGTGTTCTTGTACAGCCAGATTAATACAAATTTCCTTCAGTTTTTTTTTTTTTTTTTTTTTTTTGTGAATATAAAAACATGTCCATGTCAAATTTCACCCTAAATTCAAAACCAATAATTTCTCATTACTGTGATAAAAATAGGTTTCATACTGGTAATGCAAAATATAATGGGTTTTTTTATCATATAAGTTCAGGGTGAAATATGACCTGGACATGTGCTTGACAGGTTTGGTGAGATTCATATTGTTATGATTATTTAACCAGCTCCATTGTATATTGTATTAGAGCTCAAAATTATTGATAAGGTTTCTAGAGTTTGATGTTTTGATTCGTAAGGCCCATTCACACCAATGATAACTAAAAAGATCAGATTCTAAGCGCGCGCCGCAGTTTTTCCGTCTGTAGCTTTAAATGTTCGCGCCCTTTAAAGCAGGATGGATTCTGATTGGCTGTCAGCGTCTTTAACGGTTATCAGCTGGTGAAAAACAGAGAGATTCAAACCATATTGTTTCTCTTTGTCGTTATTGTTATGCGGTGTGGACTCTGCTATTCTTTTATATTTAGATAACTTGTAGTTATCGTCCTTTGTGTGAACGGGCCTTTAACACGGTTTTATTTCTGTCCTCCGGTGCCAAATCATCCCGTGCCATAATAATCACCTCAGATCCTCATGATTCACGTCATAAAGACACTCGCAGTGAGTATTTGATGAGTGTGTGTGTGTGTGTGTGTGTGTGTGGAACGAATGATCGCACATGCCTTTAAATGTGACAATCTCTGGACCAACATTTCTGTTTGAAGAACATTAAGATTAGCTTTTGTGTTTCTACTGAACTTCTGCTTGGCCTTGAACAGAGCCGCGTCTCTTGAGCTTCTCGTGTGTTTAGTACCTCATGTGGTTTAAGGAATGGCTTTATGACAAGTGATGTTGTTCTCTTAAAAGTTTACATTGAAGGATTTTCTCTCCTTGTGCCTGTAAAGATCTACTGACCAACGACACGCTTCCCGAGTCTTTAATAGGGTCCTGAACTCCTCTAATTTGAACGCATTACATTACAAGTATATTTGGCAAAATAAAGCAGAAAATAACTGAACTGTAACTGTAAAGCAGGTCAAAAAATCAACTTCAGATTTCTTTGAGAGCGTTTATTTTTTGTTATGCGTGTAACATGTTACTAAAGAATAAAGAGGAAAAATGCACTTGGGTTTTTTTCTTTCTTTTTTTCCTGTGTGAATAATGAAATGTGGTCCATGTTGTACCTTCTCTGTCATTAACTGTCCACGTACCTGTAGTAATCAGAATGAATGAAGCCATGGTTTCAAAGTTTTGGAACCATGAATGTTTTTCACGGCAAGGTGAACAGGGTAAAATGTTTATCTAATACTACAATCATGATTAGCTACATTAAGAATTGCAAACTTTTTGTACTAAAAGTTTTCTAAAATGGTGTTTAACTCTTTCCCCGCCATTGACAGAATGTTTCAGCAATCCATGTTTCCACTGTTATACGGAAGGGGGCGGAAAAGTGATAGAAGCATTGCTTAAGTACGGAGCCCCTAAAGGTACCTTTGCAAAAATAAAAATATACAGACGACTTACACATGCTCGCGATACTTTCACGTGCTCACGAGAAACACCTGTATATTATTTTTGCAAAGGTCCCTTTAGGGCAGTGGTCACCAACCTTTTCAAGCCTAAGATCTCATCCCAAGTCCAAATGTAAACCAAGATCTACTTGCAGAAAATTATGAAAAAACAAGGCCACAATGTAGTTCTACTTTGACATTCTTTGTTGCCTGTTAGTCACTAGCAAAATATTTATTTAACTATACAAATAGTATAACTATACAAACTGTCAACTATAATTTAACATTTTCAACAGTAATATAACATTGTTAAGTATATATCCACAGGCTTATTACTCATATAAACACAATAATCAGTCAATTACAGGCCTAAGCCAATAATGTACAGTAAAGTAATGTTTCATTTTCCCTTTTAAAACATAGGCTATTTCAAATCAAAATGGTAAGTGCAACTAGCATACAAAATATTATGACAACAGTCATCCTTCAATTCTTCAAAAATATTTTCACACAAATTACAGACCTTCTACTATTCATTACCTCAATAATCAATCAATTATAGGCCTAAAACAGTCATCTACAGCACTGATTCTCTTTCCCGTTTCCAACAACATAAAACACAGATCTCCTTTTAACAATAGCCAATAAAGGGTTTTTCCTGTCTCAAAATGAGGCGGAGTTGGTAAAATCGTAACACTAGGGTGGTCCGGGGGCATGCCCCCTGGGAGAAAAATTTGTACATTTTAAAGATAAATTCATTAATCTGGTGCACTTTGAGTCACTCGAATCTGTTGTTAAAAATAAAAAATAATCCACCTGCCAACCACCTATATTCTTTGATTTAGATATCTGCATCTGATCATCACATTACAATTATTCAATTAAGCATGATAATATGGTAACATATTACACTGAAGTAGGCTGATTTAAAATTAACATTTATTTAAATTAAAAGTTCTTCTTTTGGCAAAATTACATTTCTTTTATAGCCAAAACAGAGGCTTTAGCCTACTCCCTTTAAACTTAAATTGTCAATGTTTCATTTTTGAAAACACTCTTATCGGAATAATTTTTTGTACCTTTATAAAGGGCATTTTCCCCCTAATTTTATTTAATGTACTGGTATGCTCTAAATTTCATTTCAAATTCCTACATTTTATCAATACATTCAATTAAAATAATAAGACAAGGCTGTTACCAATCAAATTAAATAATTTACATTGAAAAATTATAACTGTATTAAATGAGATTATGAGATTGTTTTGAATATTTTTTGAATATACAAATAAGGAATGTTGAAAAGAATGATACTTTGAAACTAAACCGCCAGTAGAAGTGGCAGGCGGCCCTCTTAATGAGCGAGTCATTGAGTCATTCATTCAAACGATTCGTTCAAACGGCTGATTGATTCAGAATGAGGCGGTTTAATAATGGGTAACGTTAATTGAATCTTTGACTCGAGCGATTAGGTCAAAACGCTGAATCATTCAGTGATGATTGATGAATAATGGATGAGTGTTGCTGTGAGATGCGCTGGTTCTGTTGTTTGGAACTATTTTCGCTGCTGAAACAGAACAAAAACAGTAATTGCGTCTAAAAATGTAAGTAACTTAATTTTAACTAGGCTATTTGTTTATTGAACTGTTATGAAATCAATATCTTGGTTTCAATCGTGCTTGCATTCAGGAAAACAGCACTCTGGTCGTGTGTAGTCTATAACGTTATATTGTTTCTTAACTATAAATTTGACGGAGGCGGCCGCCTCATAATTGTCTATGCAGGAAAACCCCTGCAGATTTCAAACTAGCAATAGCCTACTCCCTCACCGTTGTGCCATCGTTTCGTTAGCTTGCGTATCGTTAGCTTGAAGAGCTTGATGTGAGCGTAGTGTGAAGTGGCTGAGCTGGTTAAAGCGTGAAGCCTCGTTTATACTCGACGCGTCCGCATGAGCCCAAAATGACGTCATTGTAACGGCGCGCGCGCATCTGGATCCCCTAGACACCATTTACTACACACAGTAGGCTCACACATGGTGCATTTTTAAGTAATAAATAATAATGAATACAAATATTGGTGTTTTTTCTCTGATTTTGAAAACTCTTCGCGATCGACTTAATGCTTCCAAGATCGACTTGTCGATCGCGATCGACGGGTTGGTGACTCCTGCTTTAGGGGCTCCATGATACGCACGTTGTAGTCTTTGAAAAAAAAAAAATGTTCAGCCTTTTGTTTAAAATGTTGTTGTTTTTAAGACACTTGCCCACATTCAAGTGTTGATAAAAAAAAAAGAATGCATGAAGCTAAAATTAAACGTTTTTTTATTTTTTAAAAGCAGAGGCTCTGCTCTTTCTTTTGTTAGATTGCAAGTTCAGATATTTATACAAAAAAGTACTTTGGGAGCTGTTCAATGTTTGTGAAAATGATCAAAAATCAATTGGTGGTGGCTGTAAACTTTTTTTTTAATGCTAGAGGTGAAAGCGTTAAATATGCAAATGAGGCCTTAGCTAATTTATACACATTCATTTGCATACATTTCCAGGACAGAAATCTGAACATTATATAAAGCCAGGTTCTCGTTTCATTAAGGGGCCGTTTACGCGACACCGGTTTCAACTAAAAACTGAACATTTTTAATGGATTTTGGCCGTTCATTTACATGACAACAGCGTTTTTAAAAACGACAACGTTATCTTTGTATGAACTATAAAAAAAATAATTTATGAAAAGTGACATCGCCATCTACTGGCCTGCCAGCAGAAAACAGCATTTCTAGTTTTTTCGGATCCATGTGAACGACCTCATTTCGACAATGTTGTCGTTTGTATGTGAAAAACACAAAGGAGTGTTTAAAGGGGACATAAAGGGTTTAAAGTTTTAAAGGGGACATGTGGAAATCTGACTTTTTCCATGTATATAATCGTGCTATAATCGGGTCCCCTGTGCATCTACCAACCCTGAAAACGAGAAAAGTGACAACCCAGTAACTTTGTTTTGGTCAGCCTTTCTCTGCAAGCATGTAAAAAGTTAAGCAGATCTGATTTCACTCCCCTTGTTCTGACGTAGGAAGAGGATCTTATTATATTACCGCCCCTTAATCTGCACGTTTCCATCCGCGGCGCCGCCATTTGGTTTAACAAGCGACAACAGTGTCACCGTTTCTAACGCAATGGCAACAGTTGGAGCAAAGCATGAAACTGTTCTGTCGTTGCTGCACAGATGAGCACTGAAATGACTAAAACATGTCACCGCTGTCTTATAAAGTCCTCAGGGAACTGTCAACTTGTGTAAAAGTTAAACATGACAGTACATGCAAGTCGATGAGATAAATCAATGTAGGCTAACTCCACAACAACTACAAATGTATGAGTCTCTGTAAGGCTGCACTCCGCTATGGGTTATTTCTGAGATTTGACTGAAATTCACGTTTGTTTTGCTGGAGTATCTAAAGTCTCCACCCTCTTCTGAAGGGGGGCGGAGCTTCAGCTCATTTGCATTTAAAGGGACACACACAAAAACGGCGCGATTTTGGTCACACCCAAAAAGGGGCAAATTTGACCAGCTATAATAAATGATCTGGGGGTATTTTGAGCTGAAATTTCAGACACATTCTGGGGACATCATAGATTTAATACATCTTGTAAAAAGGGGCATAATATGTCACCTTTAAAGGTACAATATGCAGGATTTTTGCAGTAAAATATCCAAAAACCATTAGGCCAATGTTATATATTTTGTTTTGTTGATTACTTACAATATCCCAAATGTTTCCCACTATTTGTAAATCGTGAGAAAATTGTGATTTTAACCGAGGAAACGGGGCGTGTGAGCAGGGGTGAGGAGTCGCCAGTCAATGGCGTCATAATCCGCGTTAGCCTCGGTTTCCGCCAGGTTTGCGATCGCACTGCGATAGTAACCATGGTGACAGACGAGGACAACCGGGTTATTGCCGTTATGCCCAGCAAGACGCTCACGCTGTTGTTGTTTTGTTCAAACATAGACCATGGCAAGCAGACTTTGAGACAAAAAGAGGACTAGAACGAAGATCAACATCTTTCGAGATGCCGAGAGCTCCACGTCCGCGACTAACTTCGACTCGACAGAGACATGAGTGTTGCATGTACTTTATTAGACAGGTGAGCAAATGTACATAAAACTAATCAATGTTATTTAGTTCAACATACATGATTAATGTTCGAATATGATCTGTATGTTATTCTAATGTTGATCTAGCTTAGTCTCATACAGCCAACAAACAACCTAACTAACAACATTCAACACACTCAAATGCCGTTTAGTGTGATAGTGTAACTGTTAGAGCAAGTGAAACAGCGCTGCGTTACCTCAAGTTTAATTCGTCTAATAAACTGACCTGTGTGAGTATTAATTCAGCACTTGCGTGTAGTTCGGTAGAATGAAGTGTCCTTATTCCTTTATATCCGTGGGACTTGCGTTCCGTGTGTCGCTGGTATATGTCTAGCAATCGCGCCCTGCTTCACACCCAAGGGGGTAATCCATTAGCCGGAAGTTGAAGCCTCGCGGGGGCCGCCATTGTAGCAGACCATCACCTGCTGTTAGCATCCCATTGACTCCCATTCATTTTGGCGTCACTTTGAAAGCAAATAACTTTACATCTGAGGCGTCCAAAGACTTCATTTGTCCATTATTTATTTCTAAAGAAACACGACAATGTATAAAATGTTCCATTACTTTGTATCTTGCGTTACGGCCCCGTAGAAGCCGTTTTTTTAAAAATAGGCTAAAGATTGCGTCATAACCACGGGACTTTCTGCCTCACAATAGAGACATTACCGTATAGACAGGAGGAGAAGCTCGCAGGCAATCTTTAACTGTCTATGAGGCAATCAGGGGGACATGGAGGCACAAAGTCAAGGTAGAAGCCCATAAATAGAGAGTCTATAAAAGCAACAGGACAAAATATTTCAACAACGGTTTTGAGGAATTAGGTGATTCAGATTTGTCTTGGCACAGCTACTAGAAGATTTACAACTGCCAGACTGTCGTCACGCTCAGTTTGAGCCTGCGCAGTCGCTCAGACATCAGGAAGGAAGTGCAATAATCGGGCTTCAGTCTTCTCCGTTGAAATCAATGGGGTCGCTCTGTCCATTTCTTTTACTGTCTATGTTCACACCACAGTCATGTTAAAAACATCAATGTATTATTCACTCATCCATAAAAGATCCATCAGCTTGACGACAAGATCCATACTTACGCTTAAAGCAGAATATACGTCATTAATATACGCCTTTGTTATTGTAAGAGATTAGCGACCCCTGGTGGCGAAAAATCCTGCATATTGTACCTTTAAACTTTAAAGGATTAAAATATTGACTACAGGGGGACTTTAAAGGGATAGTTTACCCAAAAATACTCACCCTCATCTTGTTCCAACCCCGAGTTAGTTCATGTAGTGTAACAGCGCAGCGCTTCTGGGTTGTACGTCACACGTAGGCTCACTATTGGCTAGGGGTGTAACGATATTTGAACCGAACGGAAAAACCGCGATACACCACCCACGATACGTATCGCGATACTCTCATGACGAACCGAACACGCCCCGCCCCCTGCTGCCCCGGCTCATTGCACCTCATGTGTTATGTGTACACAACGAATACAGGGCTGTTGCCTAACCACCATTAACCACATATAAATCGCAATAAGCTCAGTGGTTTGTTACTTTTGATAATAAGCAAGGTGTAATCTTTCAAATTATGTCTATTTGATCACGAAATGCAAACAATAAATGCCGTTTTGGCGCTCTTAGATGTGGCGTGACATCACTGTATGCATGCGGCAGCGCGGACCGCGATCATCTCTTCCTCAGTTACAGAATAAACATGAATGGACACCCGAAGGTATGTTGAAAGATACAGTATACTTACTGAAAGGCATCATAACTCGTGTAAACACTCAATCAGTGTTTCAACAGCGGAAATACGTCAATAAAACGCTTAGTTTTTCACATAGCTTTATATTTACCTCAGGCAAGTCATTCAGTGTCCACAGCTTGCTGGTTTGCTAACTCTTTCACTAAATAAATGCTATATATTAGCCTATATATTATATTTTACTTAACCTGTTTATGATATCTTGATTATATAATGTATGTTTAAAATAGTTGTCATGAAAATAACAGCAACTGTGTAAATTATTATATAACAATAACAAATTAGAGTAAAAACATGTTAATGCAAAAATTGCCTTATGTGCAGTTTACATGTTTCCATACAATTTGTTATTTGAGTGTTGATTATTATTATATCATTTAGGCTAAAAGTAGGCTCTGTTGTTCAGCTTTAATGTTATAGTAATGTGCAAGTAAGGGCTGTAGTTTACAGCATTAGCAGATAATTTTGTTATCCTTGAGAAACGTTTACTTGTAATTGAATTAATTTAAAGACAAGGACACAATTTGTTCATTAAAGCACTGTTTAATAAAAAATAAAAGCAATTTTAGCTTTCTAAACCCCCCCACCCCACCGAAATGAACCGAACCGTCAGGTTTGTGTATCGTTACACCCCTACTATTGGCTGACGCTGGTCATGTGTGTGATGCGTGTGATGTACAACACAGAAGCGCTGCGCTGTTACACTACATGAACTCACTCGAGGCCCACAGAGAAGGAAATGAATAGTTGAATAAAGTCGTTATTTATTTATTTTATTTTTTGCGCACAAAAAGTATTCTCATCGCTTGATAAACTTAAGGTTGAGCCACTGTAGTCACTCGGACTATTTTAACGATGTCTTTAATAACTTTTCTGCGCCGGCCAATTTCGATCCCTTAGAAGCCTATGGAGGAGTGATCCAGCTCTCAGATTTAATCAGAAAAATCTTAATTTGTGTTCCGAAGATGAACGAAAGTCTTACGGGGAATAACATGAGGGAGAGTCATTACTGACAGAATTATCATTTTTGGGTGCACTATCCCTTTAACTCTATCCCTGCCATTGATTGAATTCACCGGCTAGCCGTGTTTCCACTGTTATACAGTAGGTGGCGCTGTTACACATCTCCTGAAAGAGTACAAAATCTCCAGATCAAAACACAGGAGAAGAACAAACAATAGATAGAAGCATTGCTGACGCACATATCAATTATAACACGATCATCAGACATTAAAACAGCTTATAAATCAAAACTGCCTAATGTTACTGAACGCAGGACGAGTTACACGACTGAAGCTTTGAGCTGACCCGATCGACTCCATCTGTGTTTTGATCATCGCTCTGAATCTCATCCAACGATATCTTTAATAAAAACACGATTTTCTCAGCTTTTTCTTCAAAATGTTTTTATTTATTTATTAAACTTACCCACATTCAAGTGTTGATAAAAAAAAAATGAAGATAGAATAAAATGTTGTCTCTGTTCTTTCTTTGGCATCGCATGTTCAGATATTCATACAACATCATATTCTGGGAGCCATTAAAGTTGTGTGAAAATGATCAAAAAAAAGGTGTGTTTTTTTAATTTTATTGAATTACTCTCTGCCTTTTGTGGCATTTTAGTTAATGCTAGTTTATTAACGTTCTAAACAGAGTAAAAAAAATGAAAAGGGCAACAATCATGATTTAGCATATTTTATTACCATTTTGTGCAACAAATAAAACCCCATGGAGTAAAACTGCTGCTGTTTTAATAAGTGGCACTAAACTGAGCGTGTGAAGAATCCAGACAGACACAGATGATCCCGTTCAACATGTTATATTAAACACTTAAACACTTAGATTCCCTTAACTGGTTAATAACCGCCAGCAGAAGTAACATCAGCAGTTTCACACATTCAGCTGATCTGGAGTGTGTTTCCCACTCGAAGACATCAACTACTGGTTTCCCGAAACCATATCGTCTCAAAGTGGTCGTTCAACCACGCTGGTTAATGATGTCACGCTGGTTAATGATGTCACTGGTGGTGGAGAAATGACTACTTTAAAGAATCTGTTGGCGATCAAATTAACGCTAGGTTTTGTTATGAGTTACATACATGCATCTGAGGAATATCTCTCATTTTTCTCAGTTATTTTGCTTTATTTCCAGATTCAATCATCGGCTCGTTCACACACACACTAGAGCTCGTTCACACACACTAGAGCTCGTTCACACCAGGGCTCAACATAAAAAAAAATCCCCACTGGCCCCCAGGGCCAGTAGATCAGAGTTTTACTGGCCCTTTCTATATTTTTACTGGCCCTGAAAGAAATAGAAGGAAAAGCACTTTTCCATTAAATTGTATTTATTGTATACATTAGGATTAATTTTTCTTGTCCCCTCACAATGACAGTAAACTAATTATTACATTACATGAGTGATGAGTAATATTACATAGGCCTATTTTCACTTCAAAATGGCGAAATTAGATAAAAGTATATTAGTTTGCCTGATTATTTTTGTCATTCGTTTAACATTTATGACCTAAAAAACTGTCAATGAAGAACGCACTGAATCTGATTATAACAAGACTGAAGCGAACACAAATTTGTGTAGCTTACACTTAATCACAAATTTTTATGGGGGCGAGGCAGAAGTTTAGGGGGGAATTTGATTACACTTTAGATAGCCCGTCGGCAGGCCGGTTATGCATTTTGGTCGCCTTTTGTTGGAAATTTCCGGCAAACGAAACAGTACATGCCCTCATCGCCTTTCTCCACCCAGGTGTACTGTGTTTTCCATGACACTAGGAATTAGGACTGGGTGATATGGCCAAAAAAATCATATCTCTGTATTTTTTGGTTAAATGGCGATATATGATATATATCTCGGTACTTTCTACGTTTTTCTATTTGGATAAAGAAAATCTGTATTTATAAAAAAAAAAAAAAAAAAAAAAATGTTATTTCACATCCTGTTCAATGATATCCAAACAATATTGATATTGAAGAAACAAAAATAGGGAATGTAATGTATAGGCCATGCAATATATTATGTGCAAAAAGGTTGTTAAAATCATATTACATTCTAACATTGTAACATTACAATCTAAAAGCAAAAATAATGCTTTTGTTTTTAAAATGACTAAAGGCTAAAATAAAAATAAAAACAAAAGCACAAACCTGCATTTGATTACCCCATTATAATGCTCACTTTCATAAAAACATACTTGTAGGTTTAAAATTCCACATATGGCACATTTATTGTCTCCAACAACAAATATTTTAGCAATATGTATATTTTAGTCAGAATTATTGCGCTACTCTTCTATTGTGCTCGTCTGTTTGGCGCACGTGCTCGCGGCGACGCTCATTCACGGGAGCTTGAATATTAGCGGAGATTCACTTGCAGAAGCTCGTCCTCTCCTGACAGTGAAATGGACATATTTGTTTGACTTTCTAACATTTACAGATGGAGAATATACCTGTGAAATGTAAGTTAAGCACTGAGGAAAGCACCACGTCTCCAAACGCATTAAACAGCGCCAGTACTAATCTGTCAGTCAGCAACAGTATCTGTCAGGGCAAGCTGCTTTAAACTTGTTAACTATATCTTACTAGTATAAGCTTGTGTCATGTTTAGGACAAATTGTACTATGTTCTTTCACTGCAGGAGCTCACACTGCGTAGCCTAACGTTACTCCGCTATTTTTCAGATGTGCTCGTATCAAACTACTGTATCGAAACGGTATTGCCTCATTCCATATCGTTTAAAAAAAATCGATATACTGTAGCCTACAAACTCGATTTACCGCCCAGCCCTACTAGGAATGTCCTCTTTTTTCGTATCAGCCTCGTAGTTCTTTGACATTTTAATACGTTATAAATAACCTGAAGTAACATTGAGACTCTTCGCGCCACTGTATGACGTTTGCGGTTTGTTTTGCTGATGGCCAGTCACTGGCCCGACATACTCTTTTACTGGCCCCGGGCCATCGGGCCATTGCTTATGTCGAGCCCTGTTCACACACACTAGAGCTCGTTCACACACACTAGAGCTCGTTCACACACACACTAGAGCTCGTTCACACACACTAGAGCTCGTTCACACACACACTAGAGCTCGTTCACACACACTAGAGCTCGTTCACACACACACTAGAGCTCGTTCACACACACTAGAGCTCGTTCACACACACACTAGAGCTCGTTCACACACACTAGAGCTCGTTCACACACACTAGAGCTCGTTCACACACACTAGAGCTCGTTCACACACACTAGAGCTCGTTCACACACACACTAGAGCTCGTTCACACACACTAGAGCTCGTTCACACACACTAGAGCTCGTTCACACACACTAGAGCTCGCTCACACACACTAGAGCTCGTTCACACACACTAGAGCTCGTTCACACACACTAGAGCTCGTTCACACACACTAGAGCTCGTTCACACACACTAGAGCTCGTTCACACATGCGCACTCTTCAAAACCGACACTTGAAATCTCTTGACAAACTAAAAGACGTAAATGACGTGTGTGTATCTAAGTTAAAGACACGGGTTGCACTGAATGTCAGATTGCTTATTTTGCTCAAGATCAGGATTTATTGAGTCACATGTCATGCAAACATGAAACTCTTCTTCTAACCGCAGCTCGAGAGCCGTCGCTCACACACACACAACTCTGCGACGCTGTTTGCGAATGTTCGGTACAACTATAGTTTGGGGAAACACTGGTTGAACTGCTGATAACGAGCATCTGGCTAACGATGCTTTCGGGAAACACACCCCTGATCGCTGAATGCATGCAAGCTCACTTACAGTCCCCAAATAAATCTAAACACGGTGTCGTGAATAACCACACACTTCATTATCAATATTAATTCCTACCTTGTTTATGCTAATATATGCAAGATGTAAACAAGCTGATAGAAAAAAATAACAACAGAAACAACAGAACGGATAGTTTGATAGAGAACATTAACCACTGAACATGTAGAATAGACCGATAGCTTACTGTTAATGAACACACCAGGGACGTCTGCTACTGTAAAGCAGTTCTCTGGAGATGTGATTATATTCCCGAGAGTCAGCTTTTCCACAACTTTACTGTCGTTCAGTTCATATGGAGATTCTCTGGATCTGAATGTTCCCGGTTTGATGTTTCGGGGTATCGGCAGATCCAGATTGATTTGGTTTTGGCAGGTTTGGATATAGTTTGTGTTTGTGAGGTCAGACCTGTGAGATCTGCTTCTCTGTGGGTTTGGACTCGGCCTGTTGCTCTTCCTCATCTTCATCTTCATCGAAGTTCAGTTTCAGGCTTTCTAGAGTTTGTCTCGACTCTTTCCTCCTGCGGGACACAATATTAGCAGAACGTTAATCTATTAAAAGTCCCCAAATAAATCTAAACACGGTGTCATGAATAACCACACACTTCATTATGAATATTCATTTCTATCTTGTTTATGCTAATATATATGCATGATGTAAACAAGCTGATAGAATTTTTTTTTTAAATGTTTGATATTAAGGCCTTCATGCAAAATACAGTCTAAAAAAAACATTTTTATTAGATTTAACAAAAAATGCATTAAATATACATAAATATTTATTTATTATTTAATAAATGTAATTTATATTAATACATTATTGTCGTGTATATATTAACGCAAATATTTATAATTATAATACATATTTATTTTAAATAAATGTATTTTATATTATTTTATTAATATGGTGTATATAGTAACGCATTTATTTATATGTACTTTGAACAAAATACATATTCATAAATAATTAATTATTTTATAAATGAAATTTACATTGATCTAAAATAATAGTGTATTTATACAAACATTTATTTATAATTAATATTTTTATTGTAATTAATACATTATTATGGTGCATTTATTAACAAATGTTTATGTATAATTTTAATTAAAAAAACATACATATTAATACATGTAATTTTAGATTATTATAAAATAATATGGAGTATTAATATAAAATATATGGCACCTATTAAATAATATATATTTATGTATATGACATATGGTGTCTGGTGTTTGTTTCAGACACCATATTGATATGTTAATTTACAAACAAATAAATAAATATGCATTTATTATTTAATAAATGTATTTAATATTAATATGCATTAAAGGGATAGTTCACCCAAAATTCTGTCATCATTTACTTGATGGGCTTCATTGAGTGTGTGTGTGTGTGTGTGTGTGTGCATATGTGTACTTGTTGGTCCAGCAGTTGTTGTGTGTGTGTGTGTGTGTGTACGCACTTGTTGGTCAGCTGTTGGTCCAGCAGTTGTCGTGTGTGTGTGTGTGTGTGTGTGTGTGTGTACGCACTTGTTGGTCAGCTGTTGGTCCAGCAGTTGTCGTGTGTGTGTGTGTGTGTGTGTGTGTGTGTACGCACTTGTTGGTCAGCTGTTGGTCCAGCAGTTGTCGTGTGTGTGTGTGTGTGTGTGTGTGTGTGTACGCACTTGTTGGTCAGCTGTTGGTCCAGCAGTTGTCGTGTGTGTGTGTGTGTGTGTGTGTGTGTGTGTGTACGCACTTGTTGGTCAGCT
>JARWKJ010000014.1:38895620-38915620 GCA_029959095.1 Rhinichthys osculus
ATGTTATGAATTAAACCGCTCATAAACATACTATTTGTATTATCCAATCATTTAAGATTCCATATAGAATCTTATCTTCAAATTTCAAATTTTCTCCAAAAGCCAAATTATTAGGAAACTTCAGAGCCCATACATGCACATGGTGAAAAAAAAGAATAAATAATAATTATATATATATATATATATGAAAAAGGAGAAACATTATATTTCAATGCGTTCTCTCGCACAACTATTGCATTCCCCAGATACATGCATTCCCTATAAAAATATCCTGTAAGTTTCAAAACTCAAAACTTCCTTGATATTCCGAAAAATAGCTTTTATTGGGATCAAGGCCAGAAAATGACAGGATCTGAAATAGCCATTTATTTCTAAATTGTGAAAAAAATTATGTAAAAATCATATTATCATTATAAGTGCACCTCAGGAAACATTATAAAATAATTTTAAAAAGTTCATGACCCCTTTAAACTTAAATGAACCTCCCATGAACATGAACTAACGATGAGTGTGTGTGTGTGTGTGTCTAACCTCTCCTCCGCACGCAGTGTGTTCTCCAGCTCTTTGGCTTTGATCTCGGCTCTAGTGACGGAATCGACCTCGACTCTGTTGTTCTGCAGTTCCTCCATCTCACTGCGCAGATCTCGCAGCTACACACACCAGCAGCGTCAGCATCTTCATTACTACAGACATGGCTATCATCACACACACACACACACACACACCTGTCTCTCCAGGATGGCCTTCTCACACTCCAGCTGCTCGTTGAGATCTTTCTCCTGGATGAGCTTCATCTGCAGTTGCTCAGACTGTGAGACACACACACACACACACACGTTAACACACCGTTCTGTTCATCTGCTTTCCACACTATAAACTGTTTGCGCTGCAGAATCTGATGGTCTTCCTCTGAACTTCTGTCTTGTGTTCCAGCATCTCAAACTGGAATTACTTGCTTTAACCCTCTGATGCGCTTTGGACATTTTTGACTGAAAATTAAAAAAAAAAATTGTTTTTAAAATTTTCCTTCATCAGAATGGTACGGAACTTGGTAAAGGTTTTGGCACTTGCTGTGTGAACACACACACACACACACAAATCCTGGACATGATTCGAACAGGATAAACGGTCCTGTAAACAATAGTCACGCTTTTGCTCCTCCTTTTGAACACAGCTTGTTTAGATTTATGGCTTTCATTTTATCACAGTTTTAGAGTAAAACATGTTTTTGAAAATGTATATTTCATATAAAAATTAATTTTTCATAACAACAAACGTAAAAATCTGTAACTTTTTTTAAGTTCACTTTTTACAACTTTTTTCACGTCAGCAATAATCTGCCAAGTGTCTCAAATTTTGAACACAACTTGTTTAGATTTATGGCTTTCATTTTATAACAGTTTTAGATTAAAACTTAGATTATATATTTTACAATAGTATTTTTGCACATTTTTCATTAAAAAAGTTACAGAATTTTAGATTTATTGTTAAATTCACTTTTTTTTTTTTTTTTTTTTTTATAACTTTTAATTATCTGCCAAGTGTCGTCTTTAAAAAGAGATCAAACTTGAGTGTGATCTCGTTTTTAAGAGATTTATGACAAAGTTGGAAATTTAATTTTCAGGTCAAAAAGTGAATAAATGGATTATAAATACTGCGTAAATATCATTTAATACCATAAAATCCCCTAAAAATACAAAATATTAAATAAAAAACATTATGGAACTGAAATATAGTTTTATAGTTTTTTTATAGGCTAGTTTATAATATTCACCTGATCCAGAGCTCTCTTGTGTTTGGACACCCATCGTTGGTCGTTCTCGTGAAGCTCCTCCAGATCGGCTTCCAGATCGATGATCTTCTCCTGAAACACACACTCTCGTCAGCAGTGTGAACACACACCAGAACACATGAAGCATGAACACATCTCATGTAATCGCTCATTCAGTGTTTCAACCGCAGAGAGACGTCAATATGACAGCTTGTAAACAATATCTCATATTTACCTCAGAAAAAACATATTCACTGACCATAAATCTGATAGTTAGCTAGAAAAATTAACTCGTCACCTTCATTTATATAGCGCTTTTAACAATATCGAAGATTGTTTTTTGAAAAAATGATATCTCTGCGCAAAATGCCGACGACGTTTTCATTATATTACATTTTCATTATAATTTTTAATTTATAAATGTATTTATTGAAATAAATGAATTCAAAATAAGGGTATTAATGCATTAAAATAAATATATTATTGATTATATTAAATAAGAATAATGCAATATAATATATTTATTTTAAATTAATTCAATAAAAATAATAAATAAATGTATTAATACATTTAAATAAATTGAATATATAATGTAATGCAATATAATATATTTTTAAATAACTATTAATTTATTCATATTTTTATGTAACAATTTATTAATTGATAAATAATTGTTTTATTTGTTCTTATTTTTATATATTTATGTCTAAAGCTGTTGTCTTCATTATTAATTGCATATTTGAATAAATCATGAAAAAACTTATGACAGCCAATGTTCAAATGTTTGTATAAACAACTAATCAATATATCATGAAAAAGTTGATATAAAATTGCTTTATAAGCAACTTAATATTTTATTTAAAACTTTTTTTGAGTTTTTATTTGAGTGCTGATTATTAAATAAATTTGATCATTGAATTGATTAAATAAACTTTATTTTTGGTTTTCAGCAAACTGAAAACTTCAGTCAGTAAAAGGTCAGTAATTTCGTTAAAAATGTATTTTGATGCATCACTAATGCAAATAATATGCAAATAGGCAGTTTGATGATCTTTCACAGGTTTTCACAAACACAGTTTATTAATATTCAGTAATATTATCTGTTTGACTGCAGTGACACTCTCAGATGAAAACACAACGCTGATCTGAATAATGACTCTCCTGTCTTCATATTTGATGAAGTGTCATCATTGATTATCCTGTTCAACTCTGTAAAGCTGTATTGCCTTGACCTGAGAGTGTTGTCAGCAGTGCACACACACACACACACACACACACACACACACCTGTGCTAGTTTGAGCTGTTTGGAGAGGTCGTCTCTGCTCTGGCTGAGCGTCTGCATCTCCATCCGCAGATCCTCCAGCGCTCGCTCAGCCTGTTTGCACTGAAGCTGCGCTCGCTCACGCAGCTGAATCTCCTCCTCTAGAGTCTGCTCCTTATAGCTCAGCTTATCTGTCACCTACACACACACACACACACACACACACACACAGAGTCATGATGGAGTCGAGTGCAGAGAGAACTTCAACATTAGGACTGATGTGTGTGTGTGTGTGTGTGTGTGTGTGTGTGTGTGTGAGAGAGAGAGTGTGAGTGTGTGTGTCTCACCTCTCCCTGCAGTAGTTCAGAAGTGTGTGTGTGTGTGTGTGTGAGAGAGTCTCACCTCTCTCTGCAGTAGTTCAGTAGTGTGTGTGTGTGTGAGAGTCTCACCTCTCCCTGCAGTAGTTCAGTAGTGTGTGTGTGTGTGAGAGTCTCACCTCTCCCTGCAGTAGTTCAGTAGTGTGTGTGTGTGTGAGAGTCTCACCTCTCTCTGCAGTAGTTCAGTAGTGTGTGTGTGTGTGAGAGTCTCACCTCTCCCTGCAGTAGTTCAGTAGTGTGTGTGTGTGTGTGTGTGTGTGTGTGTGTGAGAGAGAGAGAGTCTCACCTCTCTCTGCAGTAGTTCAGTAGTGTGTGTGTGTGTGTGTGTCTGTGTCTCACCTCTCCCTGCAGTAGTTCAGTAGTGTGTGTGTGTGTGTGTGAGAGTCTCACCTCTCCCTGCAGTAGTTCAGTAGTGTGTGTGTGTGTGAGAGTCTCACCTCTCCCTGCAGTAGTTCAGGAGTGTGTGTGTGTGTGTGTGTGTGTGTGTGTGTATATACAGGTCCTTCTCAAAAAATTAGCATATTGTGATAAAGTTCATTATTTTCAATAATGTAATGATAAAAATGAAACTTTAATATATTTTAGATTCATTGCACACCAACTGAAATATTTCAGGTCTTTTATTGTTTTAATACTGATGATTTTGGCATACAGCTCATGAAAACCCAAAATTCCTGTCTCAAAAAATTAGCATATCATTAAAAGGGTCTCTAAACGAGCTATTAACCTAATCATCTGAATCAACTAATTAACTCTAAACACCTGCAAAAGATTCCTGAGGCTTTTAAAAACTCCCAGCCTGTTTCATTACTCAAAACCGCAATCATGGGTAAGACTGCCGACCTGACTGCTGTCCAGAAGGCCATCATTGACACCCTCAAGAGGGTAAGACAGAAAGAAATTTCTGAACAAATAGGCTGTTCCCAGAGTGCTGTATCAAGGCACCTCAGTTACCCCTTTTCCACCAAAAACGAACTGGTTCGGAACTGGTGCTGGTTCAAAATTGGTTCGGAGTTGGTTCAACTTGCGAACCTTCTCAGAACCTGTTTGTTTTTCCACCATAGAGCGCCCAGTGAACGACGTCGTTACGTCACTGTGTACGTCGCCATACATCTTAGCTAGAAACGCTTGCAAGTACAACATTACTTTGGGATTATCTCTAACTTGTGAACCAAGAAGGCTTTAAAAACAATTGAAATATTTAAGTCTTTTAATCTTTTCCTTTGATATGTAATCTTTTCTGATTAGTTATGTACTCCTGTCTTATGTATTTTTTTTTTCTTTCCATTTATTTGTTCTATATTGTGACTGTTTTCTCCTTTGTTTACATAACGTTTTCAATAAAAAAAATTGATAAAAAAAAAACTAGAAACGCTTGCGCCAACTTCAAGCATAACAATTACAATGGCAACTACAATTACATCGTGTTTCTGCAAATGTTTCTCCTGGCTTTGCAATCCTATATTATGTCAGAAAATATGTTATCTAAACCCGCCGGTCCCGCCCCCAGCCCCCGACGTAAGCATGACGTGGTAAAAGAATGGTTCTAATCCAGCAAAGAGTTGGTGCCGCTTTGGAACCAGTTTTCCTGGCCGAGAACCGGTTCTTTGGCTGTCGAAACACAAAGAACCGGTTCGCGCGCAGGCACCGGCTCCGAACCGGCTCTCAAAATGCGTTGGTGGAATAGGGGTAAGTGGGAAGGAAAAAGTGTGGCAAAAAACGCTGCACAACGAGAAGAGGTGACCGGACCCTGAGGAAGATTGTGGAGAAGGACCGGTTCCAGACCTTGGGGGACCTGCGGAAGCAGTGGACTGAGTCTGGAGTAGAAACATCCAGAGCCTCGTGCACAGGCGTGTGCAGGAAATCGGCTACAGGTGCCGCATTCCCCAGGTCAAGCCACTTTTGAACCAGAAACAGCGGCAGAAGCGCCTGACCTGGGCTACAGAGAAGCAGCACTGGACTGTTGCTCAGTTTTGCATGTCATTCGGAAATCAAGGTGCCAGAGTCTGGAGGAAGACTGGGGAGAAGGAAATGCCAAAATGCCTGAAGTCCAGTGTCAAGTACCCACAGTCAGTGATGGTCTGGGGTGCCATGTCAGCTGCTGGTGTTGGTGCACTGTGTTTTATCAAGGGCAGGGTCAATGCAGCTAGCTATCAGGAGATTTTGGAGCACTTCATGCTTCCATCTGCTGAAAAGCTTTATGGAGATGAAGATTTCATTTTTCAGCACGACCTGGCACCTGCTCACAGTGCCAAAACCACTGGTAAATGGTTTACTGACCATGGTATTACTGTGCTCAATTGGCCTGCCAGCTCTCCTGACCTGAACCCCATAGAGAATCTGTGAGATGTTGTGAAGAGAAAGTTGAGAGACGCAAGACCCAACACTCTGGATGAGCTTAAGGCCGCTATCGAAACATCCTGGGCCTCCATAACACCTCAGCAGTGCCACAGGCTGATTGCCTCCATGCCACGCCGCATTGAAGCAGTCATTTCTGCAAAAGGATTCCTGACCAAGTATTGACTATTGAGTGCATAACTGAACATAATTATTTGAAGGTTGACTTTTTTTTTGGATTAAAAACACTTATTTTATTGGTCGGATGAAATATGCTAATTTTTGAGACAGGAATTTTGGGTTTTCATGAGCTGTATGCCAAAATCATCAGTATTAAAACAATAAAAGACCTGAAATATGTCAGTTGGTGTGCAATGAATCTAAAATATATGAAAGTTTAATTTTTATCATTACATTATGGAAAATAATGAACTTTATCACAATATGCTAATTTTTTTAGAAGGACCTGTATATATATGTGGGTGTGTGTCCCACCTCTCCTTGCATTAGTTCAGTAGTGTATGTGTGTGTGTGTGTGTGTGTGTCTCTCACCTCTCCCTGCAGTAGTTCAGTAGTGTGTGTGTGTGTGTGTATATATATATATATATATATATATATGTGTGTGTGTGTGTGTCTCACCTCTCCCTGCAGTCTGCAGACGATCTGTGTGAGTCTCAGCATCTCCTGGTCTTTCTCCAACACACTCTCCTCCAGCTCCTCCACTCTCACCTCAGCCTCGGCCCGAAGCTTCTGCTGCAAACTCAGCTCCGTCCGCGCCTGGAGAGCCTCCTGAAGAGAGTCTGACAGCTGACACACACACACACACACACATTATTTGATCATGAATATTTGGTCACAGTATTATTTTTCTATGCTCACACGGCCTTGATGACAAAATTGTTTCAGAGTTGGAGAAACATCTTTTCTTCTTCAGAATAAAGAATATGAAGATGAATGCAGAAAGTCAATGATCTGTTGTGTGTGTGTGTGTGTGTGAGAGAGTGAGTGAGTGTCAGTGTGTGTGTGTGTGTGTGTGTATATATGTGTAAGGGTGTGAGAGTGTTTGTCAATGTGTGTGTGTGGAGAGAGAGTGAGTGTGTGTGTGTGTGTGTCAGGGCTCCAGACTAACTTTTTTCACCTCCGTCCTGGAACCGTCCTGAAAACCAATTTGAACCGTCCTAAAGTGAATGTCAACCGTCCCAAAATAAAACTGTTGTTTCTGTACTTTGTTATTATGATCTATAGTTATAGTTGTTGGTAGTTTTTTTGTATTCATGCAGAATAATTTTTTCTTTTTTCTTCTTTTTTTACATATAGGCTACGAAAATTAAGAGAAAAATAAATACAGCTCAAAACGTTTTTGAGTTGGTTGAGTTGGTTGGATTAAACAATAACAAATAAATACTGGTGACTAAATATCTCAAAGTGGTAATGTGTCATAGCTGATCATCTGGAAACGTGTTAATAAGAGAAAGGGCTTTAAAAAGTGTAATATGACTTCCCTAGAACACAGAATTTGGGGGAAATTCTGTTTTCATCTCAGTCTTTGTACTGAGATCTTCGTGCCGGAGAAAACATCTATTAACCTGTTAATATGAATGATTTTAAAGTTTGAACATGCAATACAGATACAGATTTAACTGCTTAAAATATCTTAAAATTAAATAAAACCACTTTTCCTAAAATAGAACAGTCTTCTTTTCAATTAATGATATATGCAATGCATTCTTTATAACTACTTGCATACATAATTCTTTATTCTTTCAAGCAGCAGACAGTTATTTGTATGAACTAATTATATTAAATATAACATTAAAGCTATTAACGAGCAGTGAATGCTTTTCTCTTTTTCTTTTGTTGCTTGATCAATATTAAGGACACGGACCGCATTAGGTTTATTACGCACTGTCACTTTAAGACGACGGATCATGTCTAATGACATGCGGATACAATTGCACTGATGCACATCCGATTCTCTCACAACTGTTTAAGACATTCTCCCAGACTCATTCTCCCAGACGTTTACATATTTTAACGTTTTATGAAACATGCAGCGCATGTCAACCCGTGTCCCGCTGGGTAGATCAGCACGTTACAGTACATCTACATGCAGGACATCAGTTATGACTGGATCGCTTCCCAAATCGTCACTATCTAACATTTTTGTCTAGTTTTTATTCGTTGAATATCTGTTGTTTAACCAGCGCAACATATTTACGATGTCATTAAGCCATTTGATAGATGTACCGCGGAACAAGTCTCTGGGTGAGTAGCCGGTGATAGTAACGTTAGGCTATATAGCATGAGAAGACGCGCTCCGTTGTAGTCAGCACTTGGTCGGTTAATTTTGACATTTTCTAAGTAAGGTAGCCCATAGGTTAGAAATAAATGAACACACATACAAAAATATCTTTCGTCCTGTAGGCGTCCTGGAGAATATTTCTGTTCGTCCTAAACACATTTTCTATCGTCCCCAGGACGATAGGACGCAGTTAGTCTCGAGCCCTGGTGTGTGTGATTGAGAGAGAGAGAGAGTGTGTGCGTGTATATATATATATATATATATATATATATGTGAGTGTGTGAGTGAGAGAGAGAAAAAGAAAGTGTGTGTGTGTGGAGAGAGAGATTGTGTGTGTGTGTGTGTATATATATTTATATGTGTGTTTAAGTGTGTGAGATTCCGTGTCAATGTGCGTGTGTGTGTGTGAGAGAGAGAGAGAAAGAGAGTGTGTGTGTGTGTGTGTGTGTGTGTGTGTGAGAGAGAGAGAGAGAGAGAGAGAGAGAGAGAGAGAGTGTGTGTGTGTGTGTACCTCAGTCTCCAGTCTGAAAACAGTATTGCCGAGTTCTAGAGCTTTCTTGGTCTTGTTCTCCTTCTCGAGCTCCAGCTCCTCCAGACTGCGTTCAGTGAGCCACAGCTTCTCAGACACACACTGCGCGTGTTGCGTTTGTTTCTCCAGAGCTTCCTACACACACACACACACACACGGAAGATCAGAGTCAGGACAAACACACACACAATGAAATACAACAAACATCATAAATAAATAACCTTCACAAAATTCACAAATAATAGATACACATCGTTCAATAACACTTTTCCTGATGTTTCCTCATTATATTTATTATTTCCCCTAATTTTACATTTTGCATATTACATTATGATTCTGAGGGGTTTTTGAAAAGTATTTTGTGAAGTTTATTGGCATGACAAAAGGAATAAAGCAACAGAGAGGAAGAAATAATGAATTATAATATAATATACTACTACTAATAAAAATAATAATAGAAATATTGCCTTGGCAACTAGCTAAAATAAAACACATTTACATTTGATTTTATTTCAGTCCATGATTATTTTATTGGAAGTAATTAACTCTGCCATGAATATATCATTATACACACTAGCATTTCAAAAGAAATAATAATAATGATGATATTAAGAGAGTTTGCGTGTGTGTTTGTGTTGACTCGCACACACCTCTGTGTCTTGTATTTTGTTCTTGAGCGTCTGTTGCAGAAAGTTGAAGGCGTATTCTTGAGTGTTTGCTTCCACCATCACCTCACGTGCCTCCTTCAGCTCGTTCTACACACACACACACACACCTGTCAATCATCTCCATCACCTGATCTCCCATTGGGATTTTAAAGTGTCATGAACCAATCAGCTACGAGGAGAATCACAACATTACAAACATTGATTTGAAGCAAAAAGATTATTTGAAAATTATCTTTAGTGAGGGAAAGAACTACCATCCCATGATGCATTGCGAATGACATAATCGAATTAAAAATGATGGAGGAATATAAAACTTCTTATAGCGACTCCATTACATCATTTACATTCATGGGAGTGGGCGGAGCTAACAAGCTCTTGTTTCGACTCTCTGATTGGTGGAATTTTCAGTACAGCATTATGGGTAATGTAGTTCTTCGCCAGGAATTCCGCTGATTATTTTAAGAGTAAGTTGAAATACTGCAGGCTAACAGGTTCAACAGAAGCAAATCCCACTGATTAACAACCTCACTGTCTTTAAAGGTTTACAAGTCATCATTAGAAAGAAAATTAATTTTTCTTCTGTACCTCCATCTTTTTGAAGCGCTCCTGCATCACGTTGTTGTTGCTCTCCAACTCCACGATCCTCTCTCTCAGCCGGTTGGTCTCTCCCTGCATCTGTGTGTTGGTCCGCAGGAGATCTTCATTGTTCACCAGAAGTCCTCGCATCTCGAAGCGGATCTGAGTCCTCTCCTTCTCCAGCTCGATGCTCTCCGCTTCCAGAAACTGGTTCCTCTGGAGCACAAGCATCCACACATGTTAATGGTAATTACATTTTTTGCATCAATTCGGTGGAAAAACTTGTGAGAGTGTGTGTGTTTGGCTATGGAGAGTGTGTGTGTGTTTGGCTATGGAGAGTGTGTGTGTGTGTGGCTATGGAGAGTGTGTGTGTGTTTGGCTATGGAGAGTGTGTGTGTGTGTGGCTATGGAGAGTGTGTGTGTGTGTGGCTATGGAGAGTGTGTGTGTGTGTTTGGCTATGGAGAGTGTGTGTGTGTTTGGCTATGGAGAGTGTGTGTGTGTTTGGCTATGGAGAGTGTGTGTGTGTTTGGCTATGGAGAGTGTGTGTGTGTTTGGCTATGGAGAGTGTGTGTGTGTGTGGCTATGGAGAGTGTGTGTGTGTGTGGCTATGGAGAGTGTGTGTGTGTGTGGCTATGGAGAGTGTGTGTGTGTGGCTATGGAGAGTGTGTGTGTGTTTGGCTATGGAGAGTGTGTGTGTGTTTGGCTATGGAGAGTGTGTGTGTGTTTGGCTATGGAGAGTGTGTGTGTTTGGCTATGGAGAGTGTGTGTGTGTGGCTATGGAGAGTGTGTGTGTGTGGCTATGGAGAGTGTGTGTGTGTGGCTATGGAGAGTGTGTGTGTGGCTATGGAGAGTGTGTGTGTTTGGCTATGGAGAGTGTGTGTGTTTGGCTATGGAGAGTGTGTGTGTGTGGCTACGGAGAGTGTCTGTGTGTGGCTATGGAGAGTGTGTGGCTATGGAGAGTGTGTGTGTGGCCATGGAGAGTGTGTGTGTTTGGCTATGGAGAGTGTGTGTATGTGTCTATGGAGAGAGTGTGTGTGTGTGTGTGTGTGTGTGTGTGTGTTTGGCTATGGAGAGTGTGTGGATTGTGTGTGTTTGGCTATGGACAGTGTTTGGCTATGGACAGTGTGTGGAGAGTGTGTGCTTGGCTATGGAGAGAGTGTGTGTGTGTGTGTGTGTGTGACACTGACCCTGCGGCAGTCGTCCAGCTGATTGGTCAACTCCTGCACGAAGTCGCGCTTGTTCGGCTGGTTGTTCTGCATCATGAGTTGACCCGGCGTGGCCTTCTGGAGAACAACAGGTCAAATACTTTATATTTTTTACTTAGTTATAATTAAAAGCAACTGCTGAGACACAGTGTCTGTAACACACCAATTTATGGCTATATTGAATAATAACTTTATAATAACTAATATAAATATATATAAAATGCAAGTTATTTAATTATACATTTAAATTAATATATATATACATAAGTGTAAAATTATAAAATATAGATTAATTTATTTATTTTAATAAAAAAAATATATATATATATATGTGTGTGTGTATGTATGTGTGTGTGCATTATGTGTTATGTATTTTTTCCCAACAATTTCATAAAAATATATTGACATGGTTTAGGGTGGTTTTATTAATAATGCTCATTTGACAAGGAAGGTTAATGGTTTGATGAGGAATAAACTCACGTCTCGTCTGCGCGTCAGACTGTCGTAGCCGATGCGCGAGCGCTGATTGAGCGCAGGACTCGCAACGGGACTTCGGTTCAGACCAAAGAGGTTCACCTCAGAGACGCCAGGTGACATCACTTCCTGTGTCTGATTCAAATACAACAGTCAATAGTCCTGCAGTGTGACAAATTAAGTTTTATCTTGTGTAGTCTGGATTAATATGAAGTCACAAAAGCTATAATAATTATAAAAGAAGTGGATAATCATTGTTGAAGACAGTATTTATGTGACACTTTAGGTGTTCATACACACACAGATGGAGCTGAAGTACATGTTCTGTCCACTAGAGGGACACACACTCATACATAAACACAGAATGTGACTTATTTACCTTAAAATCTGTCATTCTGTTGATGGGATAATCCAACGACAGCGTCGCATATGGACTGTTGAAAACTCTGGAAGGACTGTCAAAGCCTCTGGATGGACTGTCAAAGCTGCCCATCTGGAGGAACACACAGGCATTACTGTAAACGGCTACTGTAAACGGCTACTGTAAACTGCAAACGGCTACTGTAAACGGCTACTGTAAACGGCTACTGTAAACTGCAAACGGCTACTGTAAACGGCTACTGTTAATGGCTACAGTTAACGGCTACTGCAAACGGCTACTGTAAACGCCTACAGTAAACGCCTACAGTAAACGGCTACTGCAAACGACTACAGCTAACGGCTATTGCAAACGACTACTGCAAACCCCTACTGTAAACGACTACTGCAAACGGCTACTGCAAACGCCTACTGTAAACGCCTACAGTTAACGGCTATTGCAAACGACTACTGCAAACGGCTACTGCAAACGGCTACTGCAAACGGCTACTGCAAACCCCTACTGTAAACGGCTACTGTAAACGGCTACTGCAAACGACTACTGCAAACGTCTACTGCGAAGGCCTACTGTAAACGCCTACTGTAAACACCTACAGTTAACGGCTATTGCAAACGACTACTGCAAACCCCTACTGTAAACGGCTACTGTAAACGGCTACTGCAAACGACTACTGTAAACGGCTTCTGCAAACCCCTACTGTAAACTGCTACTGCAAACAACTACTGTAAACGACTACTGCAAACCCCTACTGTAAACGGCTACTGTAAACGACTACTGCAAACCCCTACTGTAAACGACTACTGCAAACCCCTACTGTAAACGACTACTGCAAACCCCTACTGTAAATGGCTACTGTAAACGGCTACTGCAAACCCCTACTGTAAACGACTACTGCAAACCCCTACTGTAAACGACTACTGCAAACCCCTACTGTAAACGACTACTGCAAACCCCTACTGTAAACGGCTACTGCAAACCCCTACTGTAAACGGCTACTGCAAACCCCTACTGTAAACGGCTACTGCAAACGACTACTGCAAACCCCTACTGTAAACGACTACTGCAAACTCCTACTGTAAACGGCTACTGCAAACGACTACTACAAACCCCTACTGTAAACGACTACTGCAAACCCCTACTGTAAACGACTACTGCAAACTCCTACTGTAAACGGCTACTGTAAACGGCTACTGCAAACGACTACTACAAACCCCTACTGTAAACGGCTACTGCAAACCCCTACTGTAAACGGCTACTGCAAACCCCTACTGTAAACGACTACTGCAAACCCCTACTGTAAACGGCTACTGTAAACGGCTACTGTAAACGGCTACTGCATACCCCTACTGTAAACGGCTACTGCAAACCCCTACTGTAAACGGCTACTACAAACCCCTACTGTAAACGGCTACTGTAAACGGCTACTGTAAACGGCTACTGCAACTGTAAACGGCTACTGCAAACGACTACTGCAAACCCCTACTGTAAACGACTACTGCAAACCCCTACTGTAAACGGCTACTGCAAACGACTACTGCAAACCCCTACTGTAAACGGCTACTGCAAACGACTACTGCATACCCCTACTGTAAACGGCTACTGCAAACCCCTACTGTAAACGACTACTGCAAACCCCTACTGTAAACAGCTACTGTAAACGGCTACTGTAAACGGCTACTGCATACCCCTACTGTAAACGGCTACTGCAAACCCCTACTGTAAACGGCTACTACAAACCCCTACTGTAAACGGCTACTGTAAACGGCTACTGCAACTGTAAACGGCTACTGCAAACGACTACTGCAAACCCCTACTGTAAACGACTACTGCAAACCCCTACTGTAAACAGCTACTGCAAACGACTACTGCAAACCCCTACTGTAAACGGCTACTGCAAACGACTACTGCAAACCCCTACTGTAAACGACTACTGCAAACGACTACTGCATACCCCTACTGTAAACGGCTACTGCAAACCCCTACTGTAAACGGCTACTACAAACCCCTACTGTAAACAGCTACTGTAAACGGCTACTGCAAACGGCTACTGCAAACGGCTACTGCAAACGATAACTGCAAACCCCTACTGTAAACGGCTACTGCAAACGACTACTGCAAACCGCTACTGTAAACGGCTACTGCAAACCCCTACTGTAAACGGCTACTGCAAACCCCTACTGTAAACGGCTACTGCAAACCCCTACTGTAAACGGCTATTACAAACCCCTACTGTAAACGGCTACTGTAAACGGCTACTGCAAACGGCTACTGCAAACGACTACTGCAAACGACTACTGTAAACGGCTACTGCAAACGACTACTGTAAACGGCTACTGCAAACGACTACTGTAAACGACTACTGCAAACGACTACTGTAAACGGCTACTACAAACCCCTACTGTAAACGGCTACTGTAAACGGCTACTGTAAACGGCTACTGTAAACGGCTGATGCGCGGATGGGCTATTATTTCATCCGCAACCGCATCACAAAACTCATCATCCGTCCGCCATCCATCCGCACCAACGTTTTTGACCAATTTTCAAAACCGCACCCGCCCGACATCCGGTGATTGGGCGATACAAGGCGCTGCTGATGACAGCCGCGAGACTAGAAAGCTCTCAGAATATCAGCAGTGTCTCCGATCCCGGCGCGCAGGGACAAAAATAAATAAATAGCCTAAATTAAACGCACTTCGGCAAACCTGACCTTATCTGATAGGCTACTATACAATATTTTCATTGTAGCCTAATAGAAAACGCATTTTGGCACATAATTTCATCATGCTGCTATTATGGGGCGCCAACAATGTTACGTGACAGTTCTCCATTACGGATGCGACCACTCTGTGAAAGTCTTTTAGTGCCGCTTTCAGAGACCTCAAACAGAAGCACAAAGCCTTTCTTTAAAGCGAATTTCGTTTTGTATTAATTGTATCTTAATTTTAATCCATGTTTCATTAACCAATTTCCTAAATAAAAAGTAAATAGTCTATCTTGATTGTGTAGGCTATTTTTCATTATAAAATATTAGGCTGTGTAGCCTATACCGACATGGATCAATTATTAATATTAGATTTCATTTGTCTTTTGTAGTTATAGCTGATGGCGCACCAACAAACAAGCACTGACTTCGGCGTTTCTTTAATATCGAGGCTCTATAGTTTATTATATGATTGCTAGGCCTGTTGATGGTATAAAATGAATTGCACTGTGCCTGAAAAAGACGCGCTATCCGCTCTCTTCCCGTGCATTCAAAATTAACGGGAGTCTTCAGAACAGGCTCGTCCAGCGTCAACAGCACCGAACTTAGCTCCAATGTCAATCAACGTCTGGGCCACTTGGTGGAATCCTTTACCAGATTTTTTTTTTGGTTGTAGGTATAGTCAGATAACAATATTTAACAATGTATACATACATTTTTCATTTGATTGGTTCAACCGCCCGCCCGAATTTAATTTAAAAAAAAAATGTTCATCACGTCATCCGCCCGATCCGCGGTTTATCTGCGGAGTCCGCGGCTGTAACCGCCAACCGCGCATCTCTACTGCAAACCCCTACTGTAAACAGCTACTGCAAACGACTACTGCAAACCCCTACTGTAAACGGCTACTGTAAACGACTACTGCAAACCCCCACTGTAAACGGCTACTGTAAACGACTACTGTAAACCCCTACTGTAAACGACTACTGTAAACGACTACTGTAAACCCCTACTGTAAACGGCTACTGTAAACGGCTACTGTAAACCCCTACTGTAAACGGCTACTGTAAACGGCTACTGTAAACCCCTACTGTAAACGGCTACTGTAAACCCCTACTGTAAACGACTACTGTAAACCCCTACTGTAAACGGCTACTGTAAACGGCTACTGTAAACCCCTACTGTAAACGGCTACTGTAAATCCCTACTGTAAACGGCTACTGTAAACGGCTACTGCAAACCCCTACTGTAAACGGCTACTGCAAACGACTACTTTGAACGGCTACTGTAAACGCCTACTGTAAACGCAAAGTTACAGTAAACGCCTAAAGTGCATTAGTTTCTGTTATTTTAGTATCATTGAGATTATAGTTATTATAATTAATTAATTAATTAATTAATTAATTAATTAATTAATTAATGAATTAATGAATTAATGAATTAATTAATAAATATTAAATTAATTATAATTAATATCTAGAATTTTTGTTTTATTTACATAATTTTTTTTACATTTTATTTCTATATTTTTAAGCGGACACTCACCCTGTCGGACATGCTGTCCCAGTCCCGGGACGACAGCGACTCCATGGACCCACGCATGGCCGAGCTGATCCTCCTGAGGTTCCCGTTGGTCCCGCTGGAGCCGCTGGAGCCCATGGAGCCGTTGGCCCCCAGGAACAGCTGGTACCTGGGGTTGACCTGGGCTTTAGAGGTGGAGGGTTCGTCATCAGACTGAAGACTGCTGTGCTGCTTCTCACCGTTGCAGATCTGGGTGAGAGAGAGGGAGTGAGTGACAGAGTGCTGGGGTTCCAGGACCTTCAATCAAGCCAAGATCAGACGCATGGTGTGTAGTTACAAACACTCAGAGACGCAACAAACACACACATGCACATCTAAAGCGCTCATGCTTTTCAAAGTAATTAATTTTTTTTTAATTAAAATTAAAATTAATAAAAAAAAATTTTTTTTTAAAATTATACATCTAAAATAATATAAATTAAATAAATTAAAATAAAATAAATGCATAAATAAAATAAAAATTATAAATCTAAAATAATATAAATTAGATAAATTAAAATAAATACAAAAATAAAATACAAAATAAAATTATTATTTGTATTCAATAACAAAAATCATATTTTTCTCAATTAAATAAAAAAATACAGCAAAATAAAATAAAAATAAATAGAATAAAAAAATTATTTAAAAAAATAATAAAATATACATTTTATTAAAGTCAACAAAAAAAATTATAATATTTTTATAAAATCTAAAATAATATAAATAAAAAGGGAAATATACAAATAAAAACGATTAGTAAAACCTATAATCATTTCTCAATTCCACTCGAACAGCACTGCTCGTGCGCAGACAAAACGCCCTGAAACATCGAGACGAGTGTGTTGCATTGATTAGTATCAGAGTTGATTGATGAAGCGTGCAGCTGGAAATCAAACGGATGATTGACAGATTGATGTGAGGTGAGCGAGGATGATTGACAGATTGATGTGAGGTGAGCGAGGATGATTGACAGGTTGATGTGAGGCGAGTGGAGATTCGGAGTGTAGCAGAGCGACTGACGACTGCGAGCGATCGGATCCGATCCCGGACTTACCGGAGCGGGAACAGGAGCATCCGGACTCTCTGTCCTGTGCTTTTGCTCTTTAGTGTTGTGTTTGTCATCTTTAGCGTTGTGTTTGTCATCTTTAGTGTTGTGTTTGTCATCTTTAGCGTTGTGCTGGTCATCTTTAGTGTTGTGTTTGTCATCTTTAGCGTTGTGCTGGTCATCTTTAGCGTTGTGTTTGTCATCTTTAGCGTTGTGCTGGTCATCTTTAGCGTTGTGTTTGTCATCTTTAGCGTTGTGTTTGTCATCTTTAGTGTTGTGTTTGTCATCTTTAGTGTTGTGTTTGTCATCTTTAGCGTTGTGCTGGTCATCTTTAGCGTTGTGTTTGTCATCTTTAGCGTTGTGCTGGTCATCTTTAGCGTTGTGTTTGTCATCTTTAGTGTTGTGTTTGTCATCTTTAGCGTTGTGCTGGTCATCTTTAGCGTTGTGTTTGTCATCTTTAGCGTTGTGTTTGTCATCTTTAGCGTTGTGTTTGTCATCTTTAGTGTTGTGTTTGTCATCTTTAGCGTTGTGCTGGTCATCTTTAGCGTTGTGTTTGTCATCTTTAGTGTTGTGTTTGTCATCTTTAGCGTTGTGCTGGTCATCTTTAGTGTTGTGTTTGTCATCTTTAGTGTTGTGTTTGTCATCTTTAGCGTTGTGTTTGTCATCTTTAGTGTTGTGTTTGTCATCTTTAGCGTTGTGCTGGTCATCTTTAGCGTTGTGTTTGTCATCTTTAGTGTTGTGTTTGTCATCTTTAGTGTTGTGTTTGTCATCTTTAGCGTTGTGCTGGTCATCTTTAGCGTTGTGTTTGTCATCTTTAGCGTTGTGTTTGTCATCTTTAGCGTTGTGTTTGTCATCTTTAGCGTTGTGCTGGTCATCTTTAGCGTTGTGTTTGTCATCTTTAGTGTTGTGTTTGTCATCTTTAGCGTTGTGCTGGTCATCTTTAGCGTTGTGCTGGTCATCTTTAGCGTTGTGTTTGTCATCTTTAGCGTTGTGTTTGTCATCTTTAGTGTTGTGTTTGTCATCTTTAGTGTTGTGTTTGTCATCTTTAGCGTTGTGTTTGTCATCTTTAGTGTTGTGTTTGTCATCTTTAGTGTTGTGTTTGTCATCTTTAGCGTTGTGTTTGTCATCTTTAGCGTTGTGTTTGTCATCTTTAGTGTTGTGTTTGTCATCTTTAGCGTTGTGCTGGTCATCTTTAGCGTTGTGTTTGTCATCTTTAGCGTTGTGTTTGTCATCTTTAGTGTTGTGTTTGTCATCTTTAGCGTTGTGCTGGTCATCTTTAGCGTTGTGTTTGTCATCTTTAGTGTTGTGTTTGTCATCTTTAGCGTTGTGCTGGTCATCTTTAGCGTTGTGTTTGTCATCTTTAGCGTTGTGCTGGTCATCTTTAGCGTTGTGTTTGTCATCTTTAGCGTTGTGCTGGTCATCTTTAGCGTTGTGTTTGTCATCTTTAGTGTTGTGTTTGTCATCTTTAGCGTTGTGCTGGTCATCTTTAGCGTTGTGTTTGTCATCTTTAGCGTTGTGTTTGTCATCTTTAGTGTTGTGTTTGTCATCTTTAGCGTTGTGCTGGTCATCTTTAGCGTTGTGTTTGTCATCTTTAGTGTTGTGTTTGTCATCTTTAGCGTTGTGCTGGTCATCTTTAGCGTTGTGCTGGTCATCTTTAGCGTTGTGTTTGTCATCTTTAGCGTTGTGTTTGTCATCTTTAGTGTTGTGTTTGTCATCTTTAGCGTTGTGCTGGTCATCTTTAGTGTTGTGTTTGTCATCTTTAGTGTTGTGTTTGTCATCTTTAGCGTTGTGCTGGTCATCTTTAGCGTTGTGTTTGTCATCTTTAGCGTTGTGCTGGTCATCTTTAGCGTTGTGTTTGTCATCTTTAGTGTTGTGTTTGTCATCTTTAGCGTGTTCCGTCCGATCTTCCTCCTTCCTCTTCTCTGTGACGGGACGTTTCTGCTCTGAGGATTCTTGTAATTTGGGATCTGGCATTTCTCCGGATGAGACCGGGCTCTGGTTCTTCCCTCTGTCTTTGCTTTCACGTCTCATTTTCCCGGTATCCCGTCCGCTCACGTCTTGACCTTTGACCTTCAGCGACCCGAGAACGCGTTTGGGCGGTGTGTGTGATCCATCGAACCTGTAAATGAGATCCTTAACGCTTCCCGATCGTGTCAGATTGGATCCGGAGTGAAACGCTGTCTTCTTATTGGCCGCCCAGTTCCAGTCCTCGTCCTCCAGCGTGACACTCTTCCCTTTACACGCTCGATTCGGAGCGTTTGTGTTGTGTTTAGCGACATCGTTCCTCTCTGTTCCCTGAGAAACACACACACACTCGATTGCATCTGCTGTTCTGAAGAAACATTCCCACCCGAGTTTTGCAACCGTTATATTCCCGAAGGAAAAGGCATGAATCGCCCATCTAACGGCAATCGTGTCCGTATTACGACAGAACAGAACTGTGTGTTTGAGTTACGAAACACACACTTTCACCCAGACGGAAAACTGAACAAAAATGCATCCCACATATTAATCATTTCATTTTTTCCATAATTCTGAGTATGTAAATACCACAATTTTTGAGATTCACCTTCCTTGATACATTTTTATTATTATACATGATTACACTCATTAGCGGTGCACTGTTTGTGTTAGCATGTAAATATGAGCATAGAGCTCAATGTATTCACCATTTCACATTCTAGATTCATACTTTGGGAGTTTCGGTCTTCTGTTGTGCAAGGGGTTGTGGGAAATATTACACCACAAATCATGCATGAACGCTTAGTTTGAAAATCCACAAGAAATAGCGAGCAAGTATTATTTTAT
>JARWKJ010000014.1:38920620-38928120 GCA_029959095.1 Rhinichthys osculus
TCTCTCACACACACTCACTCACTCACTCATTTGCTCACTCACTCACTCACACACTCACACTCACACTCACACTCACACGCTCACTCACTCACTCACTCACACGCTCACTCACTCACTCACTCACTCACACACTCACTCGCTCACTCACACGCTCACTCACTCACACACACACTCACTCACTCACACGCTCACACACACACTCGCTCACTCACACGCTCACTCACTCACTCACACACTCACTCACACGCTCACTCACTCACACACACACTCACTCACTCACACGCTCACTCACTCACTCACACACTCACTCACACGCTCACTCACTCACACGCTCACTCACTCACACGCTCACACACACACTCACTCACTCACACGCTCACTCACTCACACACACACTCACTCACTCACACGCTCACACACACACTCGCTCACTCACACACTCACTCACTCACTCACACGCTCACTCACTCACACACACACTCGCTCACTCACACACACACTCACTCGCTCACACACACACTCACTCACTCACACGCTCACACACACACTCACTCACTCACACGCTCACTCACTCACACACACACTCACTCACTCACACGCTCACACACACACTCGCTCACTCACACACTCACTCACTCACTCACACGCTCACTCACTCACACACACACTCGCTCACTCACACGCTCACACACACACTCGCTCACTCACACGCTCACTCACTCACTCGCTCACTCGCTCACACACTCACTCACTCACTCACTCACTCACTCACTCACTCACTCACTCACTCACTCACACACTCACTCACACACTCACTCACTCACACACTCACTCGCTCACTCACACGCTCACTCACTCACACACACACTCACTCACTCACACGCTCACACACACACTCACTCACTCACACGCTCACTCACTCACACACACACTCACTCACTCACACGCTCACACACACACTCGCTCACTCACACACTCACTCACTCACTCACACGCTCACTCACTCACACACACACTCGCTCACTCACACGCTCACACACACACTCGCTCACTCACACGCTCACTCACACGCTCACTCACTCACTCACTCACTCACTCACTCACTCACTCACTCACTCACTCACTCACTCACTCACTCACTCGCTCACTCACACGCTCACTCACACGCTCACTCACTCGCTCACTCGCTCACACACTCACTCACTCACTTACACACACACTCGCTCACTCACACACTCACTCACTCACTCACTCTCACTCACTCACTCACTCACTCACTCACACACTCACACACTCACACACTCACTCACACACTCACTCACACACTCGCTCACTCACACGCTCACTCACACACTCACTCACACACTCGCTCACTCACACGCTCACTCACTCACTCACTCACTCACTCACACACTCACACACTCACACACTCACTCACACACTCACTCACACACTCGCTCACTCACTCACACACTCACACACTCACACACTCACACACTCACTCACACACTCACTCACACACTCGCTCACTCACACGCTCACTCACACACTCGCTCTCACTCACTCACTCACTCACTCACTCACTCACTCACTCACACACTCACACACTCACACACTCACACACTCACACACTCACACACTCACTCACTCACACACACTCACACACTCACACACTCACTCACACACTCACTCACACACTCACTCACACACTCACTCACACACTCACTCACACACTCACTCACACACTCACTCACACACTCACTCACTCACACACTCACACACACACTCACACACACTCACTCACACACTCACACACTCACACACACACACACACACTCACTCACACACTCACACACACACACACACTCACTCACACTCACTCACACACTCACACACACACACACACACTCACTCACTCACACAATCTCTCACTCACTCTCACTCACACAATCTCTCTCTCACTCACACACACACTCACAAACAGTCTTTCTCATACACACACACACACGTAAACACACACACTCACAAACAGTCTCTCTTATACACACACACACACACAGTCTCTCTCTTACACGCACGTGAACACACACACACTCACAAACAGTCTCTTTTATACACACACACACACACACACACAGTCTCTCTCATACACACACACACACTCAAATAAACAAATAAAAACTTACTGTAAAGTGTTACCCTTCTTTTTAATGTTCAATATTCAAATGTATTTCTTATGTAAATGTATCTTATTTTAAGCATTAAAACTGACAAATATTTGTAATTAGGAAACTTTTATAGTTAACAAAAACCATGGTGAAAAAAAAATTCCGTTAATTGAAATAAAATAAACCTAAACTGAAACTGAACTCCAATATATCATAAGTTTGTTTAATGATGATGATGTCACTTCCTGTAGACCTTCTGTTTCCAGTTAATTTAGTCAATAAAAGAAGTAGCTTGAATTCAACTCTCGTTCACATCGGATTGCGAGTGTCGATATCCATCCGTGTTGTTGAGAGGTGTGTGTGTGTGTGTGTGTGTGTGTGTTTACCGTGCTGGATTCCTGCGCACTCATTCCTGGCATCCCGTTGGTCAGTTTGTCACTCAGTTGGTTCAGTTTCTCCAGACGTCCAGCTCCCGTAAACACAGTCCTTACAAGCTGGAGGCGTTTCCCACGATGCACTGCAGCAGATCTGGAGATACACAACTAAAACACAAGGAAAGAGAAGAAAATATACGCATGAACATCAGGAAGCCACGTCTGAAACCAACAATTAAAACATTACTTGCATGAAAGCTCAGACACTTTATACACTGAACATCCATCCTACAACTTAAAAATAATAATTATGTCTGCAGAATCATTACTGAAAAGATGCAGTGTGTGTGTTCTCCACTAGAGGGAGACATGCACACACTCCAGTAAAGCACTATAAAGAGACCATCACGTCTCCAAGCACAAGAACGGATCATATTCAAGATATACAAGAGGGAAATATCACTTCTGAAACTCGAAAATTTTGAATATTTTGCTGATAGCGTCGGATTGAGGCAGCAATTCATGCAAAAGCCCCAAAGCAAGCACTGAGAACATATGCATGATTATACTTTTCAGAGGGCCGACATTTCTGTATTTAAAATCCTTTTTTTTTTTATTGATTTCATGAAATATTCTAATTTTGAATATGGGGTTGAACACAAGCTGTAAGCCATAATCATCAAAATTATAACAAATAAAGGCTTGAAATATCTCACTTTGCATGTAATGAGTCTATATAATATATTAGTTTCACCTTTTAAGTTGAATTACTGAAATAAATGAACTTTTGCACAATATTCCAATTTTTCGAGTTTCACCTGTACTGTACAAGAGGGAAATATCACTTCTGAAACTCTAAAAACACACCAAACGATTAAAATAAACAAAACCATGATCAAATAATATAGATCAGTGATCAATAAGATGCATTATTTCACATTATCATTGATTCTTAATGTTGAAGAATCAAAGATAATAAGAAATGATGCATCTTCAAAATCAAATCCTATTTATCTGACAGAATTATTTGGCAAAAAAGGCAAACTACAGCTACAGTTTTTTGCACGCGTTCATAATTTCTTTGAATAAACGCATGGACAAAATTGTCATGTTTTATTGCGTTGTTATATAAAATTATGCATTTTAAATTAAATTATGAATTCTAATAATAATGATCAGTTCAAATTTACAGAGTAAAACAGTTTTGCTTTCAGACTGAACTGTGATACTTTATATATATATATACTTTATATATATATATACTTTATATATATATATATATATATATATATATATATATATATTGAAAACATCAGCAAAAAGGGAAAATATTAAGGTTATGGAGAAAATTATGATGACATCAGAGGTAGCCAAAAGTGATGTCTGGACGGGATATTTGTATTTAATGATCCTATAAGTTCGATTAAACATCAAAATATGAGGAAAATATATGTATTTTCTTTTTTACTTTTTTGTTTTTTTAAATATAAGGGAAGAGCAAAACTGTAAACTCGGTTAAGGTATTTTATCTGACAAAAATGATGTTGCAAACTACAGCTGCAAAACATAATCAGTTTATTAATATTTCATTGGTTCTCTTTTGTTTTTGCATGTGTTTTTGCATGCGTTCATAATTCCTTTGTATTTCAGCATGGACAAAAATGGTCATATTTCATTGTGTTTGTAATCACAAATAAAACAGTCGACTCCATGCACAACTATGCAACATGCTTACAAACTCTTTGACTAATGTCTGATGTTTTGTCACATAGCGGCGATGTAATGGAGGCCTGCGCCGACGAGCATCTGTTAATGCAGCGCATCTGAACCCTCTTTAACCTTTTGTTTACAGTGCGTTTGGAAATGAGGTCCGGACGACCCCGCCGGGCTCCCGCGGCCCTCACCGCCAGCTGTCGGCTCGCAAACACACACACACACACACACACACACACACACACACACCACACACACACCATCAGCCGCCAGCGCTCAGACGGACACGCTTTAGATGCAACGATCGCATGGACAAACAGAATTCAGACACCTGGGAAAAGTCCAATTATACAATAAACCTAGTTATTAAACCACAAACAACTGGTGCTTTTATGCCGCATTGTCTTATAACGTGACCTTACTATTTTTTTCAAATATATTAATAAGGTCAATATTGTATAATCCATCTCAATCCCATATTTGATGAATCTGAATGTGATGTAGCCGTGTTGATGAGTCCAGAGAAAGTCATCTGAAGGAAACCCGGCGCCCAGAGACACGAGACGAGAGGTCAGACCTCAGCAAATAAACCTCTCAGAGAGCCAAGACTCATCTAGGGCCAAGAGACGCCCACAGGGAGCGGCAGAAGGTCACACAAACACACACACACATCACAACTTTGTTTTGCCCTCATAAGGAACACTGGGAACATTTCAATTTCCCTTACTAGAGTGTTCTGAGTGTTTTAGGTTGTTGCTATGGAGTTGTTAGGGTGTTTTTGAATGTTTTAAGCTGTGTTGCTAAGGTGTTCTGAGTGTTTTAGGCTGTTGCTATGCAGTTGCTAGGGTGTTCTGAGTGTTTTAGGCTGTTGCTATGTAGTTGTTAGGGTGTTTTGACTATTTTAGGCTGTTGCTGTGCAGTTGTTAGGGTGTTTTGAGTGTTTTAGGCTGTTGCTATGCAATTGCTAGAGTGTTCTGAGTGTTTTAGGCTGTTGCCATGCAGTTGCTAGGGTGTTCTGAGTGTTTTAGGCTGTTGCCATGCAGTTGCTAGGGTGTTCTGAGTGTTTTAGGCTGTTGTTGTGGAGTTGCTAGGGTGTTCTGAGTGTTTTAGGCTGTTGCTATGCAGTTGCTAGGGTGTTCTGAGTGTTTTAGGCTGTTGCTATGCAGTTGCTAGGGTGTTCTGAGTGTTTTAGGCTGTTGCCATGCAGTTGCTAGGGTGTTCTGAGTGTTTTAAGCTGTTGCCGTGCAGTTGCTAGGGTGTTCTGAGTGTGTTAGGCTGTTGTTGTGCAGTTGCTAGGGTGTTCTGAGTGTTTTAGGCTGTTGTTGTGCAGTTGCTAGGGTGTTCTGAGTGTGTTAGGCTGTTGTTGTGCAGTTGCTATGGTGTTCTGAGTGTTTAGGCTGTTGCTATGCAGTTGTTAAGGTGTTCTGAGTGTTTTAGGCTGTTTCTATGCAGTTGCTAGGGTGTTCTGGGTGTTTTGGGCTATTGCTGTGCAGTTGCTAGGGTGTTCTGAGTGTTTTAGGCGGTTGCTATGCAGTTGCTAGGGTGTTCTGAGTGTTTTAGGCTGTTGCTATGCAGTTGCTAGGGTGTTCTGAGTGTTTTAGGCTGTTGCTATGCAGTTGCTAGGGTGTTCTGAGTGTTTTAGGCTGTTGCTATGCAGTTGCTAGGGTGTTCTGAGTGTTTTAGGCTGTTGTTGTGCAGTTGCTAGGGTGTTCTGAGTGTTTTAGGCTGTTGTTGTGCAGTTGCTAGGGTGTTCTGAGTGTTTTAGGCTGTTGTTGTGCAGTTGCTATGGTGTTCTGAGTGTTTTAGGCTGTTGCTATGCAGTTGCTAGGGTGTTCTGAGTGTTTTAGGCTGTTGCTATGCAGTTGCTATGGTGTTCTGAGTGTTTTAGGCTGTTGCTATGCAGTTGCTATGGTGTTCTGAGTGTTTTAGGCTGTTGCTATGCAGTTGCTAGGGTGTTCTGAGTGTTTTAGGCTGTTGTTGTGCAGTTGCTAGGGTGTTCTGAGTGTTTTAGGCTGTTGTTGTGCAGTTGCTAGGGTGTTCTGAGTGTTTTAGGCTGTTGGGGTTAACACTGTGGTCCAGCGGTTCCCATCACACCACTATAATAAGCACTAGCACTAGGGATGATTGACTCACTGACTGCACTACCACTGTGAAATCAAACCAAACGCTGAGTTCCTCTCGACCAATCAGAGTCCGCGTGAGCGACAGATGAGGCTGGATAATGAGGAACAGGTGCGAACGAATCGGCCCTTTCCAAACACATCCCTGTTAATTTATGAGCTGAGATCTGCCCATCGTTTCTTTCCAGGACGCAAAAAACACACAACTTCAGGAACACAGACGGACAAGCGCTGATGAAGACGTTTAAAACGGCTCGAATAAAGCCCTGCAAAACCAGACCAACGCCATTCCGTTAATTATGAAAACATGAATGAGGAGCAACTGACAGAAGCCTCACGGAAAACACGGACACTTAAACCGCTGAAATGTGTCAAATGCATCGAGTCTGGTTTATTGTTGCTCGTTTAATGGTTTAGTTTCTAATTGAATAAAAGGATTGAAGATACAAAGACATGTTTCAGTTCAGATTAAAGCTCTTTGTCATCAGATAATGTCATCATGTGGGATTACATTGTTATTCTTCCGAGGAAACCGAGCGATTCTGATGTGAATTTCCCAAGACAAGTAACAACTTGAGTCGGGTCTGAAGGACGGACCAGGTTAACTTTGCTTTCGAATGCAAGTTGATGCACTTAAATCATTACGTGTGAACAAAAGAACACGACGTTACAAAGGAGAGGTTTCCTGGCAGGAGGAGGGAACGCCGAGACGTGCCGCGACTCGATCCCGATGAGAAAGGTGAAGCGAGGACGGGATTTACCGACACACGCTCTGATGTCACGGACAGAACAAAGACAGAGCAGCAGTAACAGAGTTAATATGCAAATCAGCTCCAGCTGAAGAGTTCCTTCAGCCGAACAGCTGCTGGAGAGAGGGAGTGCAGAGGGGCGAGAGACATTCTGACACACAGCAACATAGAAATATATATATATATATAAATATAAAAATAACAAAGAAAAGATAGACAAAGAAAAAAAAAACATATATATATATAAAGAAAAAAACTAAATTAAATACAAAAGAAAAAATAAACGAAAATAAATAAATGAAAAAAAAATCAAGAAAGAAAAGAAAAATGAAAAAAGATAAAGAATGAAAAAAAAAGAAAAAACAAACAAAGAAGT
>JARWKJ010000014.1:38933120-38938120 GCA_029959095.1 Rhinichthys osculus
TAACCAACTGTCCTTCTGTACGGTCATGTGATTTATATCTAGAGGCCTTTTATAAGCCTGATCTCACTGTGACAGAACGATCAATAAATAATAATAATATAAATCAAAATATATTTATAACTATATATATGTATAACTTATCTGTGATATTATATATATATATATATACACACACACATACATGTGCATATATAAAGTATATATAATTAATAATAATAATAGTAATAATAATATGAAAAAAAAATTGAAAATGAAACAAAATTTAAAAATAAATAAATAAAACAATAAACCTTATCTGAGATTGATCAGTCAGCTGTTAATAAAATATAAAATGTATAATAATAATAATATTTTGAAAAATGAAATAAAATAAACCCTATCTGTTTTCATTAAGTGGTAATAATAAAATATATAATAATAATAGTAGTAATAATAATAATAATAATAATATGAAAATAAAAAACGAATAAATAAAATAAAATAAAATAATACGGCGTATCTGAGATATTTCAGGCCTGTGTTGCGGACACACAGGCGGTGTGTTGACCTTTGACCTTCAGTGCGTGAGTGTTTCACTAGTGAACTGCCTTCAGGGGAACGTCTCAGTGAGTCGGAAACACTGTTAAAGCAGCACGTGTGTTTATGAAGCTAGCGAGCGCTGATCTAGACTGCATATTTCTAGCATGTGATGATGGGAGTTATTAATGATGGTGTCAACACAGCCATTGTCACAAATTCCAAAACATATTTCACATCATACACACACACTCAGTCTGACACAATAACTTCAACACCTTTATGTGTAAATCAAACCTAAAACCTGAAATCGTGTACTTGTCGACACTGGAAACACATTCTCGCTATCACGGATCCGATTGGCTGACGTGCAATCGTTCGCTGGCCGCTGCGCCGGTTGTGTTGCCATGACAACATGACTCATTCCATTGGAATCCCACGCTAAATCACTCCTGGACAAATTCCAAACACTCCCAGATTCTTTGTTGCTAGGTGACAGAAGACGCTGTGCGGTGACCTGACCAGTTACACCAGCAACAGCATGACCAACCCGAGCACTGGGAATCCACACAGAGGCCGGTCGTCTCACAGTAACAACACATACTTTCAAACAACAGCAATGTGATGCAAGGCCCCAAAACATCCAAAAGCAAACAATAATTCAATAAATCTATAAATATTTATAGAAGTATTTTTTTTTTCAGGTTTGATCAAATAAATATATAAATGAATACAATTAAAAAAATAATATGACTATTACATTTATAATAATTTTAAATAATACATATATTATTTATTTATTTCAGTTTAATATTTGATACAAATATAAATTAATACAATTAAAATAATATTATTAATAATATTAAATAATAATTCATACATTTTATTTATTTCTTTATTTCAGTTAGATTTGTTTAAAATAAATATATAAATTAAACAAATTCAAATAAGAATATTCATAAGAATATCAAATAATAATATAACAGTAAAAAAATATTTGAAATATAGTAAATATTTGTATTATTGATTCAATTTAGTTAAAAATGTGATCAAAATAAACATATAAAATAATAATTACAATAATTGATAACTACAATTAGTCTAGTAATAGGGATGCACTGATATGAAAATTTTCATATTTTATCGGCTTGAATATATCAAATTTTCTTATATTTCAAATTTTCTTATCAGGCCGATAACATTAAAAAAAAGAACATATATCGGCCGATGCCAATATGGTGGATCCCTAATTAAAAATAATCATATAATTACAATAATTATAACTAAAATATTATCATTTAATTAATTTTTAATATTCTATCAATTCTTATGATCTGTGGCCAGACCTCAGCAGTAAAGCAAGTAAAAGCGTGTGTAATGTGAAAGCAGTGTTATCTGATTGATTCCCAGCCTGTGTTTCGACGATCACATCACTTATTTCCCAGATGAAGTTGGCAGGCGAGCCGGGGAAACTCTGCAGGATTGGCTCGATGTCAGCCGGTGCGACTCCACAACACAAGGCCAGGTGTTACAATGGGAATATCAGCAGCACAGCTGGAAGTGATGCATTCAGGCCTTGTGTTATTAATCTGGAGAGCTTCATAACTGTGTCTCTGGACACTTATCTTCCATCAAGCCCTCGTGGAACTGGCCCAACAATAGGCCAATGATTACAGAGAAGAGTTCAGCTTCAGCCCGACTGCAGATGTGTTTAGTGTGACATTCATTTCCTCAGCCCATCTCATAAATCACCCATAATCCAACTAGAAATAGACAAAAGCATGCTGATGTGTTCCTGTCAGTCAAAGCAGCACTGGTCTCAGATCAGAAAGCTTGAGTTTGCAACGCTGGGTTTCTAAAGATGACGGACGGTCTGTTGACAGTCTTTGCATTCGGAATACTTTTATGAATAAGTCAGACTATAATGAAACAACAACGATTAATATGACTGACTGCAAGTCGTGACTCAAGCAAAACACACACAGAGAGAGAGACGAACACATTCAGACGTCTAGACTTCTGAAAATAACCTAAAGAGATGTTAATAATACATATTCAAGATTTCTGATAAGGAATAATAGTCATTGCAAATGCGGTAACGCAACATAAAAACTCACTATCACTGTTAGATAAAGGTTATCTGCTGTGCTGTCGATGAAGAAAAATATTAATATCAAAATCAATAATAATATTATTAAAATCAAGTCAATCCCTGAATATTTAATTCATTTCTAACTTAAATAACAAGCTAATATTCAGTAAGAATATCTTGGCGATATTTTTTCAATTACATGTAATGCTTTAAACACTATTATTTTTAACTACATTTATGCAGTGAAATTAACTATAAAGAAGATCTACATTTATCATGTGCCATGCTTTACTGGAGGATTTCTGTCATCTGCTGGAAAACAAACACTTTTAACATGTAAATGACATGAAATCACCACTTTTCATGAGCTCGTTTGCCATTTCCACTCACTTTTATAGTTGTTTTCACATGTTTTGATGGAGTTAATTGTGTAATTGTTAAAAGTGCATTATGATAGCACTTTATTGCCTGTAATATCCACCATAGGCCTATTACAGGCAATAAAGTGCATATCATATGCACGTGAAAACTGCGTGTCATGCACGGAAAAACTCATTTTAGTGTATAAATTGCACGAAAAACAATCCAAGTCATCTCGTAAAGATCGTATACGAGTAATGGTGCGTTCGCGTGCTATGGTAATTATGGTAAATACCAAAAGCCGACGTGGAAAATGCACATGAACAGTTGTTGTTTTTTTCACATATTTTCCACAGGGCAGCTCGTAGAATATTTTGATGCACGAGTTGCCGAGATGAGATAACCTTTGACCTTTTCAAAATGGCGGAGAGCAACGCGAGAGTCGTGAATGGTAAAAATATGTACTATTAATGATCTAGAAAATATACAGCATATTATTTACCGTTTGAGTTTTGATAAATCATTTTCTTGCTGTAGCAGATGACTAAAGCAATCTAAAATAGTTTTAGCTAAATAACAGGTCTGGATCTCCTTCTTTTTACCACATTACGACAACAAAAGCACTTGAACGCAACAAACTGGTAAATACCAGTTCACAAGTGGAAAATAGCACGTGAACGCACCATTAAACCCACATGAACGCCTCCACAATCTCGTAAATACGAGTGGGAAGCTCGGGAAGCCCCGATCTTTACGAGTTGTGTGCGTGTCAGTGAGAAACATGGCGGAAAACCACAATACTTAAAGGTATTATTTAACAGTGTTATTGTCCGGCTTTTCTATTTACAGCGCATTAACCTAACTGCCTACACAGAATGCCATTATAATATAACAATGTAGCTAATATATGTATCGATAAAGTTTGCAGTTGCTTCACAAATGATTTAAAACCACAAAAAAGCAAAGCACACCTGATGCACATTTCTTTGTTCTTCATTTTGTAGAACTCGAGTTTAAAGAACCTCGCTTTATTTATGTGTAATTAATAAAGAGAAAGTAATCCGCCATCTTACTCTGACGAAAGTGACTTGAATACCCTGCCGTCGTAAACACGACTTCCCACCTCGTACGAACTTCCCAGGAGGACATGAACGCACCAATACACACTTACCCCACACCAGTTATCATCCCCAATGGGTTTACAGTGCGTACCATGTGCACGTAAAAACTAATTTTCGCGTATAAATCGCACGATAAACAGCGCGAGCTGTAGAGACGCATCTATCGAGGACGGGTTGCAGCGCCGCCGACAGGGGGCGGTATGCACTCACTCCTCGCTAAAAGTTTACTTGCTTTACATTAAAAAACAAACCAACAAACTCCATCCCAATTAGCCCTGATGTGGAGCTTAATTGTGACGGAGACAGAAGCCCAATCAAGAAAAAATAATTGGTGACCAAATATTGGGCGGTTGCCAAGTCGTGGGTTTGTGAGACGAGCGGCGATCCTTCAGGGAGGTGGAAAAATACCAGCAACCGACTTACATGCAAATAAGACCGTAATGAAATACGAGAGAGAGAGAAACAAGAGGCCCTGACAGATGACTGACAATTCAAAACAAACACACACACACACACACACACACACACACACGATTCCTGCTGTCAGTCCTTCTGAATGCACCGACTATTGAAGGAGTTAATGGCGTCGAGGTGTGGCTGTCACTGCGGCACAGACAACTTCTAAAACCATTACTGGAAAAACAGCCAAAGGCAAGAGAAAGCACAGTAGAACTGAACTAAACGTGTTACACATCCACTGCACCTTAAAAACATCATTATGATTCACAACACCACTCTAAATACAGCTCAGTTGTTAAAGATACAGTCTTTTAATTACCATGGTGAAACTATGGTAATGTTATCAGATGGTGATATCAAAGATCTAATTACCATACTCGTATACAATGGATTTTAAATGATACTTTGTGTCCAAAACACATGATAAATGTGCATTAAAATGCAGTAGTGTG
>JARWKJ010000014.1:38943120-38945620 GCA_029959095.1 Rhinichthys osculus
ATGAATATAATGAGGAAATGTTACAAACATATAGAGAGAATAAATAAATGTAGGCCTACGCAAGACCAGAATTTACGATATAGTTCGGAATATTTGTTAATTTATAAGCTATTTGTACTAATAAATAATAATTATAATGATAATAAAATTAATAATAATATAAAATATCAATAATGAAAATATATTGGTATGAGTCACTGTCATTAAAATCAAAAAATATCTAAAAAAAATTAATACAAATTAATTAATTAAGTGCCAGGAAAACAAAACCATAATTGAACATATAATAATAATAATGGTATTATAAAGGAACCTGAACTTGAACATGATTAGCCACTGTCCTTTAAATTATCTGTCATAAATAAATAAATAGCTTAGATATGTCTATGCATTTTTGTTTAAACTGATTTTTACACATAATAATAATAATAATAATAAATTTGAACAAAAATGCACTGAATGATTTAAACTTTCATTGAAAATTTCTCTACATACCTCTACACACACACACGTTTTTGTTGTAAATGATTTTCTGTGCTCATCACAGAGCCCATATTCCCTCAAGCTCCTCCTGCAAGTTATTGTTTGCTCTGTTTAGTCTAGTTGAACTGTTATGTTGAAGAAATGATAACCATCTGACCAGTAAACATGTCTGCAAGTGATGAATAGGTGGTTTAGTCCAGCAGAACGATCCCCTTTGACACATTCTGCCACTCAAACACAAGCCATCCGATAAATCAGTTACAATTACTAATTGTGTCATCCCATGACCCCTGACCCCTGACCCTGACCAACCTTCAGTGTTTCCACCACACCCACAATTCCACAGCTCATCCCTGAGCCCGTTACAACACTTCTGCGTTACTCTCACACACACACACACACACACACACACACACACACACACACACACACACAGGTGTGTGTCTCAGACGTGCCACAGCGGGGAGGAGTGCAATCCCAGCATGCCTTGCTCTGGCCAACATGCTGATCCAGGAGGGAAATGAAGAGTGAATGAAACCTATTGTGCTTTTATGCCTCTCTTTCACTTGAAGGATGTCGTCATTTATGTTTAGGGGATTATGAGCTCACAAATAACACCAAAAACCTCTGAAATTTATGGAAAAACCGGCAACTGTGGTTGTCAGAAGTCAAGTCAAGTCATCTTCATTTATATAGCGCTTTTAACAATGGATTGTTTCAAAGCAGCTTTACAGAGATAAACATATAATTTAAGGTAACAGATTGTTTTGGCGTTATAGCGGTTCTTGAATAATGTTACTTCCAGCTAAAGTTAACTTTGATTGATTCACCTCCGTCGAAATGATCAGACTTTAAACACGAACCTGTGATTAACGCTGACGGCGTTCACATGCTCATTCAGAATTCTATAGTTATGTGCTTTTTAAAATATGTGCGCAGGTTTGTAATTCATACAACCCAGCCTAAACAAACTACTTTTCTTGCCTATAAATTTTGATACAGAATTTTGTTTTATTTTATCACTTCGGGGTACGCGAGCCGGAATTCACAGCGCTTTATCTGTAGAGTGGGAAAGGGATCCTCCATAGGGAGAGGATAGTGGATACTTCATCACTGGATTGTCATCGGGTCCAGGCGAATCTCCTTCGTCAGATCTGGATACGGCCTGGATCCGGCAGGCTGCGGGAAAACCTCGGGATAAACAAAGACACTAATATTAGCGTAGATGCCATTCTTCTTATGATGTAGCGAGTACATCAAGATTTAAGGGAAGTGTTCCCAGTTCCGGCTGACCTAATCTATGCAGCCTAACATTGAATTTATAGAAGTCTATAATGTATTATGTGTATGCTAGGGCAAAGAGATGTGTTTTTAGTCTAGCTTTGAACTGACAGAGTGTGTCTGCTTCCCGGACAATGGTAGGAAGACCAAAGTTTTGGTGCTAAATAGGAAAAGGATCTACCGCCAGCAGTCGATTTAGATATTCTAGGTATTATTAACTGGCCGGAATTTTTAGATCGCAATAGACGTGAAGGACTATAATGCGTTAAGAGCTCGCTCAAGTACTGCGGAGCTAAACCATTTAGTGCTTTGTAGGTAATCAACAATATTTTAAAATGTATACGATGTTTAATAGGGAGCCAATGCAGTGTTGACAGAACCGGGCTAATATGGTCATACTTCCTGGTTCTGGTAAGAACTCGAGCTGCGGCGTTTTGAACTAGCTGTAGTTTGTTTATTAAGCGTGCAGGGCAACCACCCATAATAGCAATACAATAATCTAGCCTTGAGGTCATGAACGCATGGACTAATTGTTCCGCATTTCCCAATGAGAGCATATGGCGTAATTTAGATATATTTTTAAGATGGAAAAATGCAGTTTTACAGATACTAGACACGTGGCTTTCAAATGAAAGGTTGGTATCAAAGAGCACACCCAGGTTCCTAACCGACGACGAAGACTTGACAGAGCAGCCATCAAGTGTTAGACAGTATTCTGGGTTATTACGTGTGGAAG
>JARWKJ010000014.1:38950620-38973120 GCA_029959095.1 Rhinichthys osculus
ACTGAAATTGTTTGTATTCTAGTTTAATCAAGATTTAAATGTCTTTAAAGAAGAAAACCATGAATGATGAGTCTTTTAAAGATGTTTGCACTTCATATATATTCCTATATTTAATGGTTAATTAATGTAAACCAGTTTTTGGCTGCATATGTTATACTGTAAATCTACTTCACACAAGCAAACACAGGAGTTCTGGAAGCGTAAGTCATAAAAATGGCACATTTATTGCTACAGACGGTCGTGTACATGAAGTCATTACAGGATGAGAACAAACAGGTGAAGATGGAGGATGAACTGTAGAGAAAACGACACTCTTGCACAAAACCTGCTCAGACACTGTCTGAAATTACCACATAAAACAAATCAAAAAGAATGAATAAACACACACACTGCGACACACATTAGACAGGACGTGTAAAGGCCCGTTCACACCAAGAGCAATCACTATAACGATACGATATAGGTCTAATGATCATCCAAAACACAACTATAATGATGACGGCACAGAAGAATGATACTTCCAGATTAATTTCCCCCAGTTGATGAAGTTTAAAAACATTGACAGCCAATCAGAATCCATCCGTCTTTAACGTGCTCGAGCATTTAAAGCGACAGGCGACAATAATAAACCGAGCGATATCGTCGGCTGGTTTAGTTATCGTTCCGTGTGAACGGGCCTTTAGTGTGAGTTTTGAATCACGTTTCTCTCGTCAAACACATCAACTCATCCTTCGTCTCCAAATCAACACTTTAAATAGCAAAATAAAGTAAACGTTTACTCTGAACGATTCCAAAAAATCTATAAAGTGGAACAGTCTTGATTCAGACGTGTGCGCCGTTTGTGTAGTTTTCTCATTTTGTCATCAACATCACTGGTATAAAAGGATCGCAAACTGTAAAATATACGCCAATTTGAAATGTAGCCAACGTGATATTTTTCTTTAGAACAGACTGCACTCGTCTATTTCATAGCAAAAATGCACTAGACAAAAGCAGCTTTATAACAAAAATCCAGGCACTGGTACACGGTGATTCTCTGATGGTCACGATTCTTCACTTAGTTGCATCACAAGTAACAAGAATAAAAAGGCCACGGACCCACGGTTGATAAATGCTCACCATTACGTCTATAAACATGTATATAACCACTGCACAAGCTTGACGGAAAAGAAACAGAACTGTGAAACCGGCTCCACTTATTCGGTTAGGTGATTAGTCGATGTTTCTTCATTCCTCCTGTCTGGCTGTGTTGTGCTTGGACTTGCTCACAATTATGAAGCGGTTAAATCAAGGATTACATCTATCATTTTTTTATCACCTTTTATGATGTGAAAGGTTAACCGTCAAACACAAACTGGTACGGAAGACTATAGGGTTTGCATAATCAGTAGACCTGTTTTCAGAGAATATCCCTTGAATTTTTTTTTTTTTGCATTGCATTTTGTATGCGTAAAAAAACACACAAAAAAACATTTCCCAATATAATAATAAAAAAATTACCTATTCAAGATATGTTATCTTGAAACAAGTCTTAAGATGTTATGCATTTTTGCTTCTCAAGTAAATGCATCTTGTTTTAAAGGTGAAGCATTTCATAATGACTGTTTTCCAACAAGTTTCCACTATTTTCCATTGGACACACTGTAGAAAACATTTTTTTAAGTACAATCAACTTGGATATTTTAGTCATTTCAACTTAAATTACATCAAACTGACTTAAAATGGGTTGAATTTTGTATAACTTATTTTAAAAAAGTAGTAGTGCTGGGCAACGATTAATTGCATCCAAAATAAAAGTTTGTTTACATAGTAATATATATGTGTGTACAGTGTATAATTATTTCGTATATATAAACACACACATATGCATGTATATACTGTATATACATAATTTAATATTATATATAAATAACACATTTTCTTAAATATATACATGCATGTGTGTGTATTTATATATACAAAATAATCATACACAGTACACACACATATATTATGTAAACACAAACTTTTATTTTGGATGCGATTAATCGTGAATAAAAAAAAGTTGAAAATTGATGATCATATATATATTTTTTACAGTGCAGGTAGTCTCACCCCAAACTCATAATTGTTATGTTTGGCATCACAAACTTCAATTGTAAAGATATTTTTACCTGAAAATATGATTCTATGCTGTGCAACCCTTCATTGTTGGTTTGTGTGTGATTGACATCTGCACTTTGATCCACTTTACTGATGTGAAAGGTCAGCGAGCTTCATCTGGCAGTGGATATCGAGGATGATTTGAGCGATTCTCTTTATTGAAATCAATGACACGAATAATCACAAAGCGCAGATGTGTCGACCTGCTGCACACGGCAAACACGTTGAGAAATCAGCAAAGACCAGTTGTACGTCGCTGTTTGCGTCAAATAATCTTTATCTCACAATCCTCCATGTGAGGAGCACTTAAATAAACAGAGATGACACTGCCCAGGGTTGCTTTCTGAGAATGGAAAAGATCGCTTACAGTTCAGTTCTGCATTTGACTAAAAAAAAAAAAAAATCAGTTCATAAAAGCAAGAACAAGTATGTACATTATGAACAACCAAGAGGAAAACATCATCTTTTCCACTGCAATCATAGTAATTCAGTTGGCTACAACAACATGATGTGGCACAAGGAGAGAATTAGTCAAACATCTTTAGCACTGGCAAAACACAACTTCAGATGTTCAAAGTTTACTGAAGGACGAGAACACTAGCATGTCGGAAGCAATGCAAAAGTACAGATGTACCACACGTTTCAATACTAGGCTTTTGCTGGAGTGTCTTTCTGAACCTGCAAATAAAGTAGAAAAACTGACATTGTGCATGTTGCGGAAAATGTTTAGGCATATTTAATATTTATGTATTTGGATTGAATGCAAATTTTCCATGCATTTAGATTACACAGTTTTAACAATAAACTACTAAAATGAACGCACTGCATGTTTGTCAGTCATAGCCTACATGATTTCTGCACTCATGGCATAGTTTAGCTATTATTAACTATTTCCATCATTTTAATTTGATTTGAATAATCATATTTTTTAAATGGATTTATTCAAATTGCAGTGAAAATAGTATGTATTCAGTTAAAGGGACTATGTAAGAATTGTCATGTAGGGTCTATTAATCGCTTTTTATTGCCACTGTGTGAACAGCTTGTGAGTAAACTTTAAAAAATGAGACCTTCCCCGAATTCCTGATTTTTTATTACTCTGGACGTTTTTCCCGGGAAAATCTAAATAGTGTGCCGGTAACCCGCGCTCCCGAGAGCCGGAGAGAATGCAGAAAGAGCTGGACTACTGTAAAGTCAATGTGTCTGGCAAAGAAAGGGGATTCATTCAAACTATAGTCTCACATAATCAGATCTATAGTCTCAAATCTATAGTCCTACTTAAAATCAAACTTTCGTAACAGTGTAATTTGAATGACCTAATCTGTCGAAATGATGCCGGTGAGTTGCAGAGCTCGTGCACACACACACACACACACACACACACACACCGCTACGATTCTGACCTGCTGTTTCTCACCGCTGTCTTTTCTGTCGTGTGTTTATTGTGTTATTGAGAGGAAAGCGTATTTTCATAATCATCTAACCGTCGCTCTCAGCAGCGTCGGGATGTTCGTGAACAGTAGGCTATATCCATGCAAAGGCATTTCTAACTGGGTTTTACTTCTAAAGCGAAGAATGAAGAAGAATGTCGGCGTGAGTATATCAGGGTCTTGAATGGGTGCTTCTCAATATCCCCCCTCAAAAATACTCCTCGATCCTCCATATGACCCGGGAACCCATCGAGCTCAGCCATCTTGAAGGATATCTCAATTCTCTAATTGCACGGCGAGGAATGAGGATCGAGGAGCTTCTAGAGGAGTCATGAGTGAGGATACACGGGTGTCTCCTTTGTGGAAGTGTTTTATCGACTAAACGTGACGCGAGGAAAGGAAACGAGGATGCGAAGAAGAATTGACCCTTCGCAAGGGAGTTTGATTGACAGGCGATCTGACCAATCGTAATCCGCCATCCGCCATTTTTGTCTGACAAAGCAGTCAGGAGAGTTAGTAGATTAACGTTGGAGAACTTGAGAAACTGTACTGATGTCTTTCCGCAGTTAAAACAACATTCCTTCTGATGTTCATTCATGTTTAATTGATGCTATAAATTAACTAGCAGGAAGAGATGATCGACCACGAGCAGATTTAAAGGAGAACTCCGGCGCAAAATGATCCTTTGGTCTAATTACACATTGTTACCTAGTCAACCGTTATCTTAGCCTGGCATGCCAGACCTACATCAAGATCTCTACCAGTCGATCTACGAACGCCGATCCAAGTGCGCTGGTGAGATGTGATAAGGTGAGCGCGAACAGTAGGCTTGGATCGGCGTTCGTAGATCGACTGGTAAAGGCTGTATTTCAAAGATGGCTTCTGCCTGTATACGCGAAGTTGACTGTATGTTTAAAATATCTTCTTATTAAACTGTCTGGACACTGACAAAGTTCTCAATGCTTCGGTTTGAAGGTAGGGACCCTCATTATGCTACCGTGTTAGTGTGGGGCTATTTTGAGCCTTGTTAGTGGTATTAACAAGCGATTTTTATTTGTCATTACACTATGCCCAATATACTAGCGTTATACTAGCTTTATAGGCTAAACTGTTTTTAGAGATAAAACTATTTACATTCGATAATCATGAAAACAAATCTCAGATAACGGTTGACTAGGTAACAATGTGTAATTAGACCAAAGGTTCATTTTGCGCCGGAGTTTTCCTTTAAGAGGCTCTAGCGATTGGTCGACACATTAAACAGCCACAAAACGGTATTTATTGTTTAAATTTCTTTAAAAATTGAAACTTTGTTTCATATCAAAAGTAAGCTGTGTGTCCTGTCTGTCAGCGCGATATTTTATATTTCACTGTGTGTTGTGAGAGTGGCGTGGCTTGTCGGACATAGCAACAGTAACCAAAGGGGGCGGGTCTTTGCGAACGGTCAATTGAGAAGCACCCAATGAATCACGTTCAGTCTCTTGTACGTCACGTGTGCACGAGTCGAGCACGCGCAGGGAGTCTCTGGATGCATTTCACTTAACGTCCACCGATGGCGCTAATAACAAGGGTTTCTGAATTCTATATAAATATGGCTAGCTGTGGAACAAGTGATATCGAGTTAGTTAAAATGTATGAGATTGAAACAAATTTGATTTATTGAGGATAAAAATATAAACAGGGTTACTTTGCATTAAAAACACATTCAGTTTATTGGTATTATTACAGAAATCTGACTTGTTTCATTTATGTATGACAGACAAATATGCATAGTTTGTTTGTTAAAACGGCATCATCCAAATGCATGGAATATTTATATGCAATTCATAGACATCGATCTTAAATTCAGGCCCGAGTATTTTTTTTTTTTTTAGTGTGAGGGCATCCGAGTCGTCATTTCAAAGTCGAGTCGAGTCGATTCTTTCAGCGATGTGTCACGAGTCTCTTTACAAAAAGTGATAACGTAAATTAAGGTCTGATTGTTGACACACGTTAAACGCTAACCAATCACGTCTTGACCAGGCCACATGATCAACGGCAGGAACGCAGTAAACAAACGTCGTCAGCCCTGCTCGTGACCTCTATTTACACAGAAAATACTCAATTAAAAAAATGACAATGAGGATGAGAGACTTATCATATAGCTTTGCTTCCCGACCCCCACCACCCACCTTTAGAAAAGAAAAATGTTCCCAGAAATATAAACAATTTTTTTTTTTTGCTTTTGTTCTCACTACATTTTCAATGTGACACGTTTCAACACACAATGAATTTTTTTTTTCCCCAAAAAAAAGAAAGGAAAAAAACTGATACAACGCATTTCTAAACACAAAATAACAACAGCCTACATGTAAAAATATAACTTTTACATACACAATTTCAAAATAATGGTAAGTTTGCATTTGTTGCATACAATTTACAAATGTCCGTGTTTCCCTTTAGCGAGAGCGACACTTCGGTCCCGTTACGATCGCGACGACTTTATGAAAAAAATAGAGTCACACGTCTCTCTCTCGGACGTCTCCAGAAAGCAAGAAACATCAATCCTCGTGAACTCTCCTTTCCGCCGGACTCTCCTTTGTTTATATACTGTATATATTTCTACATTTATATATAGCGATTTTTCTAATAGACTTTATGTCCACTTTCAGTGCCTCCCGTTGATAAAACCACCGCCGATCCTCGAAGATCGCCTGCGGGTTCGTAATCATATTTTTTTTCCCTTTTTTTTTGACAGAGAAACCAGTACAGACAAAGAATAGAGAGATAAAAAAAGAGAAAAGCCATTTTACACGTACGACCACACATTTGTACTGAGGACTACAGCGGCTCAACAACAAGCCAGTTTTCATAAAAGCTGATATCTATAATACAATGCTCAATAACGACGTGGTGACAGGTGGGCGGGGCTGTGGGTGGAGCCACGAGGGGGTGGACACACCTTCTAATTACATATAGCCATACAGTACATTAAATACAGTTTATCCCAAAAAAATACTTTTTTGACCTTTTTACTCGTTTTTTTTTTTTTTAAATCCCAGGCCGCAAAAAAAACCTGACTGCATAGACCTAATGACTAACGTTTTCCTAAGCTTGCATCCTAGAAAGTTCTGATAATGTTCTCCTCCAGTTGTGTGATGATATGAGCTCTAAAAGGCACATTGGTTGAAGTTTAGTCATGTTAAAATTGCATCTTCAGGGTCCGGAAGGGCTTGAGGAGAGGAGAAGGAACAAATGAACGAAGAGAGAAATGACGTAATGAAGCACATCTGACCTCTAAAGTGAGCGCGAGGTCTTCGAGAGCAAAGCCGCGTTCGCTGACGGTCCGGTGAAGGAACGTTTCAAAACAGCTGGACGTCCCATGTCAGCTTTTCTTTTGTGTGTGTGTGGGGGGGAGAACTAAAATAACATTATTGCGAACGGTTTTGTGAAATTCTACAGCCTAATTCCGTCGTGCGTTTGATTGACAGCCCCTCTCGTCCCAAGGTTCCGACTGGGAATTTTCAGAGTTCTATTCCTCCGCCGGGAGTTCCGTGAGGCACAGCTACTAAAGTTCCACAGTGTGGACAGGATTGCCATTGAAATCAGAGGGCTGGTCTCGAGCCGACCTCCAAACGTCTGTACAACTTCATGATATGTTTGAAGAATCCTCCGACTGTCTGCACCTTCAAATCTTTTGTGTGTGTGTGTGTGTGTGTGTGTGTGTGCATAAAAACGTCTTCTTTTTGAACTGGGAATGCTCGGAGGAAGATATGGACAGCCATCCCACGTGACTCTGCCGTGTTTCCGTAATTTACAGTATGTATATATATCTATCCGCACAGATGGCGTGAGGAACAGGAACACATAGAAGTTGGTCGGTCAGGTGGAAGTTTGATTGATTCGTTGATTGTTTGAGTGGCGTTCAGGGGCAGAAATAACGCTGTCAAAGGAAGTGATCGCTCATCATTTTGATGAATTCTGGCAGCTTTGACCTGATAGAGAGAGAGGGAAGTTAACATATAGAACATATCCATAAAGTATCGCGAACACGCTAGTAAAGTGGTGATGGACAAAATATGAGATGGGAGATATTTCAATGTTTTCACGTTCTCTCGCAAACATTTCAGTGCAAAAAACGAATTTTTTGTTTCCATAACCGTAGATTTTCCCATTTAATCATAGATTGTGTAATGAGAGAAAAACCCACACACACATTACTGTCATGCAAAAAAACATAAATTAATGTATTTTCAAATGATACTTTATGGACACAATGATTTTGTTATGTTAAATTCAGCAAAAATTAAATGCAATATAAGAAAATGTCACACTAAATACTGTTATTTGAAAATTTTGAAAAACCCCCCCGATATATATATATATAGATTAATATGTCATGCAAAACAACTTAGTCCTAAAATATGCTTCATATTCTTTATACAAAATATAATTTTTTTTTTTGTTTTTTTTTTTTTGAATATTTAAATAAATCAACTGTTAATGAAGTACAGTCGAGGCTTAAAGTGATTGTTAATGACTCTACTAGTTCAATTAAACCATCGAAATATGAGGAAAATAATATTTTTTCATATTTTAAATATGAGGGAAGAACAAACACTAAACTTGCATCACTAATCTGACAAAATAATTTGGCAAAAAAGGCAAAGTACATCTACAGGTTTTAATTAACTATGCAAAAAATCAGTGCACATAAAAAGAAAAAGACTAATCAGTTATTAATATCTGGTTGGTTCTCTCTTGTTTTGGCATGTTTTTTATCATTTCTTTGTATAATTGTCGTGATTACACGATCCGTCATGTTTCATTGCGTTATTATCACAATTAAAACAATCGACTCCAAGCACAACTACACAATATGCTCATAAAATCTTGACAATTTGAATAATTTGAACTTTTGGCCACTACAAAAACACCGTTTCAGTCTTTCTACTTCAACATTTCACATTTAATTCAGAGTTACTTGCCATGTCTTTGTAATTAAATGTGCAATATCTGAGTGAAAATGATTTTCAGTGCATATTTCATATCAGTTTTCCTAGAACAGCTTTAAGATATGATATTGACACTAATAGCACTGATTTGACTTTCCACACAGTATGCCTCTAAAAATGTGATCTTTAAAAATATCTACGGAGAATATTTGCTTCTATCGTAAAATATGCAAATGATTTGAGATGAAAGAGATTCGCACCTTCAATTCTCCCTTAATTATAAGTTGTAAACTCATTACCGGCACATTACAGTCATTTACACGGGGAACATGAACCTTTGGAATCTGTTCACACCCATAATGCCATGTGAACATTGCACAGTTCAGCTTTAACCTGATGTTACACACACACACACACACACACACACACACACACACACACACACTCACAGTGCAAACAAACAAACAAAACATATCATAAACATCTGAATGAAATGGTCAGTGATATTGTGTACATGTACCTTTTAATGTTCAAATGTGCATTGTGTACAAATATCATCCGTTAGCTTTATTAATTGAATATATTGTGAATTAATCAAATTTAGTCTATAGTTTGAAATCAAAATCTATATGTACACGTATTATAACCCACACATACGGCCAATCTGTTGTTAAAATGCGCCCATTGTTACACTTTTAGAGGTTATTATTAGGATTTGCTTTTGTTGCCACCAACAGAAAACCAGTCCGTTGAGTAGAAGTGGCTTGAGTCCAAACGCTCTGCATCACTTTTACCATAATTCTGTTCAATCGTGCCAAAGTTTGAGACGAAACACGTGATTGCAGTGAAAAGGCCGAATTGGAGGTTTTGGTTTGGGTTAAAGGCACATCATGGGACATGTACAACAGCAGATTAGTGTAGAGTGAAATATTCTGACCATTTACGGGGGGGTGTGGCTCTTTACATTTGTCCCATGGGATTGGACGCCTCGCCCATGCTGTGGTGGGAACCGGCCAATGAGAGCGCAGCACCGTCCGACGACCCCTTCTCCTCTTCTCGTCTCTTCAGACACGCCGCTTTCGGATTGAGATTACGCTCTGGAACGAGAACACACACACACACACACACACAGGTTTACTGATGATCCACTGCGTTGGAGAAACACTGAACAATGTGCTTGTGTCGCTGATACGCCGCCATCAAGAGGGACGAACGTGTCATTACGGCCAAACAGAAGCATTTCACAAATAATTACAGAGAAACGTGGAAGTAACACGTGGAATTTAACGTGAAATTTTCTTGTAAAACGTATTCCAATAATTTGTTTCATTTGCAACTTTTTTACAGTGTCATATCATTGAAAAATACTATTATTTACAATGATTAATCTTATAAGGTATAATATTAATAATTTAAATGTATATATATATAGTGTATATATTATTAAATATAAACAATATTGTTTATTTTTAATATAGATCATTTTTTATAGTGTAGAAGAAATCATATATATATATATATATATATATATAAAATATTATTATAATAATATTCTAAATATATATTACTTTATTATTAAATATAAATAATATAAAATTGCTTATTTTTAAATAAAATATTTAATATAAATATTATTTAGACTATTAATTATAAATAATTACATGTACTATAATAATTATAAAATATTTTTAAATCTTAAAGACTTATTAATATTTACAATATAATTAAAAATAATATAATTTATAATTATTAATCATATAAAATATAATATGAATAATATGAGATTGTGGATATATATAATACAAATATATAGTTATTTTATTAAATATAAATAATATATTTTTTCTTGTTATTGTAAATAAAATACTATTCAATATAAATATTATTTTGACATTAATCTTTATAAATAATTATTACTTTATTAATTATATTTGAAATAATCAAAATTTTTAGGAAAAGAAAAACAAACAGTGACAAAAAATAAAGAGATGTTTAAAATCATAGTAATATTAGTTTTACGGCCGTGTTCGAAGCCGTTGTAAATGACTCCACAAAAACACACACACACACACACACACCTGTGAACGTATCACATTGGTGTTACACACACACACACACACACACATGTGAGCGCATTACACACACACCTGTGAGAGCATTACATTAGTGTTACACACTCACACACACCTGTGAGCGCATTACATTAGTGTTACACACACACACACACACACACACACACACACACACCTGTGACCGCATTACATTAGTGTTACACACACACACACACACGTGACCGCATTACATTAGTGTTTGTGATGTTTGTGATGCTTTGTTGCTGCATGTGTTGCTTGGCAACCTCTCTGGAAATAAATATAAATATAATAAATATAAATATAAGTAAAATAAATATTAAAATGAATATTAAAATGAATATTTTGTATGTAGTAACCGTTTAATAAAAGCAGTACGCCTCTTGAAGCCGTGTTTTACAGTGAGTTTAGGGGGGCGTGGCTAACAGCGGCCCTCAGCGGCTCCACATGCTCATTGCTCTAGTAAGCACTGACCTCGGACCTGCTGCTCGAGGCTGAGGATGACGGCGACGGCCTGGTGCAGGATCAGGAGTTTGGTCTGGGGCTTGTCACTCTTCAGGTGGAGTTGCACCATCCGGCCCAGCTCTTTAAAGGCCTCGTTGATGTCGCGCACGCGCAGCCGCTCGCGGGCGTTATTCGCCATCCGCCGCTCCTTCTCGCGCTCCAGCTTCTGCTCCGGCGTCAGGTCCTCGTCGTCGTTGTTGCTGCGGGTTAACATGATCATAGAGCTCTCTCACTACTGTACTCGTACTGTATCATCTCTCACTACTGTACTCGTACTGTATCATCTCTCACTACTGTACTCGTACTGTATCATCTCTCACTACTGTACTCGTACTGTATCATCTCTCACTACTGTACTCATCTCTCACTACTGTACTCGTACTGTATCATCTCTCACTACTGTACTCGTACTGTATCATCTCTCACTACTGTACTCGTACTGTATCATCTCTCACTACTGTACTCGTACTGTATCATCTCTCACTACTGTACTCATCTCTCACTACTGTACTCGTACTGTATCATCTCTCACTACTGTACTCGTACTGTATCATCTCTCACTACTGTACTCATCTCTCACTACTGTACTCGTACTGTATCATCTCTCACTACTGTACTCATCTCTCACTACTGTACTCGTACTGTATCATCTCTCACTACTGTACTCATCTCTCACTACTGTACTCGTACTGTATCATCTCTCACTACTGTACTCATCTCTCACTACTGTACTCGTACTGTATCATCTCTCACTACTGTATCATCTCTCACTACTGTACTCGTACTGTATCATCTCTCACTACTGTACTCGTACTGTATCATCTCTCACTACTGTACTCATCTCTCACTACTGTACTCGTACTGTATCATCTCTCACTACTGTACTCGTACTGTATCATCTCTCACTACTGTACTCATCTCTCACTACTGTACTCGTACTGTATCATCTCTCACTACTGTAACATCTCTCACTACTGTACTCGTACTGTATCATCTCTCACTACTGTACTCGTACTGTATCATCTCTCACTACTGTACTCATCTCTCACTACTGTACTCATACTGTATCATCTCTCACTACTGTACTCATCTCTCACTACTGTACTCATCTCTCACTACTGTACTCGTACTGTATCATCTCTCACTACTGTACTCATCTCTCACTACTGTACTCGTACTGTATCATCTCTCACTACTGTACTCGTACTGTATCATCTCTCACTACTGTACTCATCTCTCACTACTGTACTCGTACTGTATCATCTCTCACTACTGTAACATCTCTCACTACTGTACTCGTACTGTATCATCTCTCACTACTGTACTCGTACTGTATCATCTCTCACTACTGTACTCATCTCTCACTACTGTACTCATACTGTATCATCTCTCACTACTGTACTCGTACTGTATCATCTCTCACTACTGTACCCGTACTGTATCATCTCTCACTACTGTACTCGTACTGTATCATCTCTCACTACTGTAACATCTCTCACTACTGTACTCGTACTGTATCATCTCTCACTACTGTACTCGTACTGTATCATCTCTCACTACTGTACTCATCTCTCACTACTGTACTCATACTGTATCATCTCTCACTACTGTACTCGTACTGTATCATCTCTCACTACTGTACTCATCTCTCACTACTGTACTCGTACTGTATCATCTCTCACTACTGTACTCGTACTGTATCATCTCTCACTACTGTACTCATACTGTATCATCTCTCACTACTGTACTCGTACTGTATCATCTCTCACTACTGTATCATCTCTCACTACTGTACTCGTACTGTATCATCTCTCACTACTGTACTCGTACTGTATCATCTCTCACTACTGTACCCGTACTGTATCATCTCTCACTACTGTACTCGTACTGTATCATCTCTCACTACTGTACTCGTACTGTATCATCTCTCACTACTGTACTCGTACTGTATCATCTCTCACTACTGTACTCGTACTGTATCATCTCTCACTACTGTACTCGTACTGTATCATCTCTCACTACTGTACTCATACTGTATCATCTCTCACTACTGTACTCATCTCTCACTACTGTACTCGTACTGTATCATCTCTCACTACTGTACTCGTACTGTATCATCTCTCACTACTGTACTCATCTCTCACTACTGTACTCGTACTGTATCATCTCTCACTACTGTACTCGTACTGTATCATCTCTCACTACTGTACTCGTACTGTATCATCTCTTACACTGACCTCAGGCTCATAACACATGCTAACTCTACAACTACACACATTTCAAGCTCATTAAAGTGTATCAAAAGTACACAATTGTCTCTCTATATAAAGTACATATTTAACAGATTCAAAAAGTATATAAAATACTAAATTTATCAAGTATATAAAAAGATATAAGATACAAAAAGTATATATAATTCTATAAAAGTATATAAAAAGAGACAGTATAATAGATTCATAAAATACTAGATAAATGGAATATAAAAAGTACATAAAAAGAAAATAGTCTTTTTTTTATATATATATAAAGTATGTAAAAAGTTGTAAAAGTATATAAAATACTATATATCAAGAATATAAAATTCTAGATATATTTAAAAAGATACAGTATAATAGATTAGAAAAAATACTAGATTAATGGAATAGGAAAATGTACATTAAAAGATATTACAAAAAGTAAAAAAAAAATTGATTTATAAAGTATGTAAAAAGATATAGATTTAAAAACTATATCAAATTCTCTCTCTATATATAAAGTACATATTTAACAGATTTAAAAAATATATAAAATGCTAAATATATCAAGTATATAAAAAGATATAATAGATACAAAAAGTCTATATAGTATATAAAAAGATATAATAGTATGTAAAATACTAGATATATAGTATATAAAAAGTACATAAAATGTTAGATATATAAAGTACATAAAAAAATATATAAAAGAGACAAAAATATTTAAAATTCTAGATATATCAAGTACATAAAAAATATTAAAAATTATATATATATAGTATATAAAAAATAATAGAAAAATGTACTAGACAAAAAATATTTAAAATTCTCTCTCTCTCTTTCTCTTTCTACGTTTATATATAAAGTAAAGGAAAATAAAAAAGGAAAATAAAATTGAAGATTAAATGCTAGATCAGATGCTGCAGATTTCTACACAAAAACCAACAAATCATAATATAAATAAAAATGGCATGAGAAATCACACATCAAGTCACAAATATAATCTCTTGAAATTTGAATCGAATGAGTTGAATCGAATTGGTAATTCCAGGTGTAAATCTATAAACCCTGTCCGGCGTTTATCCTGGAAGTGTCTGGGAGTGTTGGGATGAATTTGGGATCCAGGACGTTCCCTACTCTCATGTGAGATGAGAAACAACTAAAGCCCGGCTCAAGACCGGAGGAGATGCGAACACCCAAACGAGTCCTGAATAGAGTTCATTAAAACTGATGCGAACGTAAACAACTCTCATAGGAGCCGCTGTTGATTATGTGGGATTTATTATAAAACTCTTCTGTATTATTAAATACAGAAACGTTGTCAAACATATTTACTCATTGTTAATGTTAGTTATTGTCAGTGGTATGTTATAGTTTAGTATCAATTAATATTTTGAATTAGTTTTCAGTGTAATTTTATTTTTATATTTTAATTTTATTTTTAGTTATTTTGCTGTTATTCAAGTTTAAATTTTGTCTATTTGGCATTTTTTAATTTTTATTTCAGTCAATTAAAATTTTATTGTATTTTTAAACTTTATTTTACTTTTTAAATTGTATAGTATTTTTAAACTTATTACATTTTTATTTTAAATTCTATTTCATTTTAATATTTACATTTATTTTACTTTTTAAATGTTATTTTATTTAAAAGATTTCTTTATTTTACTTAATTTTTATTGTATTTTTAACTTTGTTTATTTGTGTACATTTTATTGTATTAAAAAATTACTTTTACATTTTTATTTTACTTTAAAAATTCTATTTATTTTATTTTACTTTAAAAATTCTATTCTATTTTACTTTTTACATTTTTTTATTTAATTTAATTTTACTTTTTAAATTTTATTTTTAAACTTTTATTTTATTTTAAATTTTATAGTATTTTTAAACTTTTATTTTATTTTACTTTTTAAATTTTATTTAACTATTATTTTACTAATTCCAGTTAACCTTTATTTTATTTAAAACAACAAAAAAAATCTTTTTTTTTCTTTTATATATAGTTTTAGTTTAAGTTTCAGTTAACTATATTAACCCTGGCTAATGCATTAACTAAACTCAACAAATGAGACCTTATTTTAAAGTGTAATATTAAACAAACCTATTAAAAAGTGAACATAAATATTAGATGTTTATATGGATTTGGTTCAGGATTCTCTGTAAAGCTGCTTTGAATCGATGTGTATTGTGAAAAGCACTCTACACATACATGTGAACTGAACTGAATTGAATTGGGTTTGTCATCTGTGCGTTTAGCTGCCTCTCAGAACACGCGTCACTTCATCAAAGTCCAGCGGGCGTTTGAATGAAGCGAAGCTCTGGTACGGTTTACCTAGATCTCGACCTCTCTAAAGCGTTCAGGTCCTTGTCCAGCTCCTCCTTGCTCTTGGCACCCAGAGATTTACTGTCCTGAAGATTCTCGTCTCCTTCATCCTCAGACTTGATCTCAGAGCTCACAGACGAGGTGCTCTGACCCTGGAGACCACCCGAGAGAGCTGGACACACACACACACACACACACACACACACACATCTCCATCATCTCCTCCTCAAACATCATCACTCAGATCACCTGGACATTATTAAACGTCTGCATGTATTAATCTGATAGAACATGAAAGAACAACAGAATATATGTATGTGTGTGTGTGTGTGTGTGTGTGTGTGTGTGTGTGTGAAGCGGTGGGAGGATGAATGGAGTTCTAGAGCTGGTTCCAGACAGCTGGTCAGACTGGATTTGAGAAGGAGGAAGACGAAACAAAAGCTTGATCCGGGACAGGCGTTTATTCCCCTTCACTGGTGGTTTGATCTGGTTTGTTCTGGTTTGATCTGGTTTGAACTGGTTTGATCTGGCTTGTTCTGGTTTGAACTGGTTTGTTCTAGTTTGATCTGATTTGTCCTGGTTTCAGGAAATGACATCGCTGTGAAAGACACTGCGACTAATGGGAAGCACTTTATGAAGACGGAGACAGTTCTCCTTCAGCTTCAGAAAAGACTTGCATTAAAACATGGCACTTCATGGTACACATGTAATATGGTAAAGCATGATTACCATATTCATAAACTGTTATATTCAGATATTTACTCTAGGGGGCTTCAGAGAAGACTGCAGTGTGAGTTTGGCACATGGTATATTTTACACTTTTCATGGTATATGCATAAAATAAAATTATAAAATACACATTTTTCATTACAAGCATATGCCAAAATAAAATTAAATATTCATTATGCCAAAATAGAATTAAAAATAATAACACATTTTAATTTTTTTTAAAAGTATATGCTAAAATAAAATAAAAATTCATTAAAAGTTTATGCAAAAATAAAAATAAAAATAATATATATATATAAACGGTATTTAAAAGAATTATGTATTAGTAGATATAAAAAAAACACAATAATATTAATTTTTGGTACATGCCTATAAATAAATAAATAAATAACTAAATAAATACATTTCATCAGAAAAAACTGGAAAAAACACACAACATTACCATAGTGTATGTCCAGAAATATGATACAATATTACACTTAAATATTACACAATATACACAAAAATACTGTGGTGGAACCAATGATGCAGTGATGTTAATACTGTGGTACTTTGAAATATACCTGAACATACAGTGCCAATATATTTACATATTCAAAGAATATTGTAATGTTAGTTTGGTATATTATCATGGTACATGCCTACAAACAAATAAATGTAATTAAAAATATTACCATAGTACTCCAAAAACATGGTAGTATGGTCACAACATTGCCACCAAAGTACTGTTCCTTAAGAAAAATATCATATTTTTGGGAAGTCAGTAATTGAAGTAAACTGGTAATGTTGTGTTTTGTGTGTTACTGCCATGTTTTTGGAGTGCTATGGTAATGTTTTTAATTAAATGTATTTATTTTACAGTATTAGCATCATGGTATATCACTACAGTATTTTTTCATAAGTGTAATATTATATTTCTGGACATACACTATGGTAATGTTGTGTGCTATGGTAGTACCATGTTTTTTTCTGATGAAATGTATTTATTTGGTTATTTATTTATTTATAGGCATGTACCAAAAACTAATATTATTGTGTTTTTTATATCTACTAATATATAATTCTTTGAAATACCGTTTTTTTTTGTTGCATAAACTCTTAATGAATTTTTATTTTATTTTATTTTGGCATATACTTTTAACAATTTTTATTATTATTATTATTATTTTTAATTCTATTTTGGCATAATGATTATTTTTTTTATTTTTTTATTAATTTATTTATAGGCGTGTAGCAAAAAGTTATATTATTGTGTTTTGTTTTATATACTAATACATCATTCTTTTAAATACCGTTTTTATATATATGAAACATTTTGTTGTTGTTGTTGTTGCTGTTGTTTTTTTGCATAAACTTTCAATGAATTTTTATTTTATTTTATTTTGGCATATACTTTTAATACTTTTTTTATTTTTTATTATTTTAATAACACTGCTACTGTAAATTGTGAAATCATTGTAAACGAACACAAATGCTAATGTAGTGAAAGCACAGATTATTACCGTGGTACGTGTCTATAATACCATGGTAGTGTTGCTATAAGAGCTCCGGCGGGATGAAAACCACATCGTGATTCATTCCTTCTGGATGTCATTCACAAATAATCATCTCTGATCCACAGTGGTATTATTTATAATGCTGTTCTTCATATTTCCAGCACTCAGCACCTCATTAACTGTTTGGCTGTGTTTTCCAGAGAGCGGAGCGTTTGCCAAGATCCGCTTTTAAACCAGCCTGGAGTTTTTACGCCTCACTTCCCAGGTCATATACAATTTCCTTTTACATATTCATATTTGAAATATAGCGCATGGTTTAACGCACTCATAATTGTTCACACATTAGGCTGGAGGCCGGCCAGCGGACGCAGGGAACCCAGCGCTTTCAGCTTTAAAACCAGCGGATTCATTTAATAAAGTCTCTTCTGCTCACCAAAGCTGCGTTCATTTGATCAAAAATACAGAAAAATCGAAAAGAAATGTGAAATATTATTAGAATGTAAATCAGCTGTTTTCTATGTGAATATATAGTAAAGTGTAATTTATTCCTGTGATTTTCAGCATCATTACTCCAGTCGTCAGTGTCACATGATCCTCCAGAAATCACTATAATATGATGATCTGATGCTATTGAGGGACAAATTACTCTAATTAAATTAAGGATTTTAATCTAACCCTAAACCTATATACAGTCAAACCAAAAATGATTCAGACATCAGATATAATTGTGTATATTTCTTTACTAGTGTGTGCAGGACACTATAGTTCACTTATGTAAGTGAGGAGAGCAAAATAAAGTTTACAGGTGAAACTCAAAAAATGTGTATATCCTGCAAAAGTTCATTTATTTCAGTAATTCACTTAAAAAGGTGAAACTAATATATTATATAGACTCATTACATGCAAAGTGAGATATTTCAAGCCTTTATTTGTTATAATTGTGATGATTATGGCTTACAGCTTATGAAAACCCCAAATTGAAAACTAGAATATTGTGAAAAGGTTTTCATAAGCTGTAAGCCATAATCATCACAATTATAACAAATAAAGGCTTGAAATATCTCACTTTGCATGTAATGAGTCTATATAATATATTAGTTTCAGCTTTTCACATGTATTATACCCAATAATTCTTCATACAGTGACTACCAGTTGAGCTGATCATGTTTTCTTCAGTGTGTTTTCTGTAATAATAACTAATGCTCTTTTTACACACACACTGAACAACATGAAGCATTGCTTGGTCACTGGTTGAGCTAAACTGGTTTTATCTAATTGTGGAGTTAAATTTAACAGCTGACAGATATTCAACATAATTCATGCGTGAGAGTCTAACAGGAGGACGGACAAAACCAGTGAAATATCAATAACTCATAACTTTCATATCTCTGAATTCTGCTCATGTTTTATTACCATTTTCAAAACTATAGCGAATAAACTGTGATAATGTGAGAAATGTTGAAGGTGTCTGAATACATTTTGGTTTGCCTGTATATATATATATATATGTGTGTGTGTGTGTATTACAGAAACTGTATATATGAATTTCTAGGCCTTGAATAGAAGAAATCCCTGATTTCTCCCTGTTCTCCATGACCGTGGGAATATGCAATACGTGCATCTGTGTTTGTGAAGATGCTCTAAAATGGCGGCAGATGGAGAGAGAGAGAGAGAGAGAGAGAGAGAGAGAGAGAGAGAGAGGGAAAGAGAGAGAGAGAGAGAGAGAGAGAGAGAGAGAGAGAGAGAGAGAGAGAGAGAGAGAGAGAGAGGGTTGGCATTGAGCCCGTTCTGTGCCCACACTGTGCCAGCCTGAGTGTGTGTTGTGTGTGTGTGTGTGTGTGTGTGTGTGTGTCTCACCCCTGTATGGGTCGGGCTGGCTGAGGTCGGGGGAAGTGGCCGACGGCACAGGAACCGACCCCTGATTGGTCACGATGGGATGACCGGTCCTCAAACCCACACCGTCCTCACGATGGCCCACCTGGACACACACACACACACACACACACACACACACACACACACACACACACACACACACAGAGAGAGAGAGAGAGAGAGACACGTTACGAAACATCTAAAATGCAAATGCATTTGATTTGTTCAAAAGCATATCAAATCATCTGGAACAGTGACACACACACACACACACACACACACACAGGCCTTAAAGTTCAGTGCGCTCGTGAACGGCCAACAGAGGGCGCCGTACACCTTCACAACACACACACCCTCACTCACACACACCTCCATTTTACATCCTCACTCTCTCCTCGGCTTTGTTCACTCGCACTGTTCCTGTAGAATGCCTTATATATATATTTTATATTCTGCTCAGTATGCTGATTTTGAAAAAATTTTGTATGTGCAGAATAATACATCCCATAATGCAATGCAGTCAGTGTGCCATTTCCAATGTGAATGAAGGTTTTGGTTGAATCAAAGTTGATGAGAGAGACCAAAACAAATATTTAAAATATATGTATAAATTCTTATTATGTATATAGTCAAGACGGAGATCAAAATGTTTTTAATTAAGTAAAACATTAAATAATTAACTTATGTTACATATGACATTACATTTATAAATAATATTATCATAAATACAAAATGTATTTTTTTTTATAAATATTGAAAATAATAATAAAAATTGATAAAAAAATTAAATAAGTGCCAAGAAAGAGACAAATACAAACAAAATAATAATTAAAATAATATTTGAAACATATTTAAGAGTCAAGAAATGAACAAAATAATATAATAATAAAATGAAGTATTAAATAATTATGTATTAGTTACGTATGACATTACCATTATTATTTATACATTTATAAATAATATTATCATAAATACAAAATGTATTATTTTATTATTATTTTAATAAATATTAAACATAATAATAAAAATAGATAGAAAAATTAAATAAGTGCCAAGAAAGAGACAAATACAAACAAATTAATAATTAAAATAATATTTGAAACATATTTAAGAGTCAAGAAATGAACAAAATAATATAATAATAAAATGAAATATTAAATAATTATGTATTAGTTACATATGACTTACCATTATTATTTATTAATAATAATTTATAATTACCATTATCATAAATACAAAATGTATTATTTTAATTAATAATTTATTTTAATTAATAATAAAGATACATACAAAAATTAAAACAAAAGAATAAAACAAAAATATTTAAACAATTTTATAAATATTATACTTTTTAAAATAAAAACAAATTCTAAATATATTTCAAGAACCCCATTTGTTCTGGTTTGTTCGTCACACTGGATTGAGGATCAAGTTGCATTGTGGGATTGAGTGTTTCGCATAGCATGATTTTAGTACTGTATATACGGCACATTTTAGCACACACACACACACACACACACACGCACACACTGTAGAGATAGTGTGTGAACACAGCCAAACTCTCTCTCTCTCTCTCTCTCTCCTAATCTTTCTTCTTTCTCCGTTGGTGAAAACACTGTGAATTTATTCAGGCAGGTAAAATCCAAAGTAATGTCCCATGGTGCCGAGCGTGGAGCGGGCTGAGTCTGATCCATCTGTCTGCCATCACGTTCGCCAACACAACTGACAATTATCTTAATGCCCATATGCTTAATTGTGGGCTCCCTAATTCCCTGGATAATACACACATCCAGCAGGAATTGTGATTTGGCACAAGTTTGCTTCTCTCCGAGTCGCTCTGTTTTTGTTTTAAGGACACAATCTGAGAAGCTGCGCAGCCTCTCTCTCTCTCGCGCGCTGTAATTCCGGCTAATCCGGTGACAGTGTGGCGCTGGGACGCTTTTGTCTCCCGCCGGCTTCATGCAAATATCACGAAATGTCGCCGAAAGAAGATGGAAAGGTGGCATCCGAGCCAGTGTCGTCTCAGGAATATTTCCAATTAGCTTTACTTTTTAAACTCAAGTTTTCATTTTTCACTTTTTCTATTTTTTTTTTACAAAAATATTGGTATTTATGTTTAATTTATTTTTTATTTCAGTTTTAGCATTTATTTGCAGTTTTTAGTTATTGCCGAGGCAACATTTAAAAATTAATTTAGGGTTTTCAACTAATATTTTTTATTTTTTTTGTGCACTTATTTTATTGCCTCCCCGTCCACCTCATAGTTTAGTAATTAACATAAATTAGCATAATTCGAAAATGTAAACAGTCAAAATTCCCATGGAAACCGTTTTGAAATTGCACATGGAAACGAGAGTTTTTGGATCATGCGGGTAAAATGTGTCAAATGGAGGAGAAAGTGCTAGAAAACACTGTCAAAATGAAGGATTAAAGGAATGAAAAGAATTTTTTGTTTCGTTTTAAATCAATAATTCACCCTTTTTTTTTTTATTCCGCCAACATTCACTGAAACTCTATTACTATTTTAATCTAATATTTATATTTTGTTGTATTTCAGTGTTATTTCACTTCCTGAAAATGATGGTTCATATCCTTATGCACTATTTGATCATTTAATACGTCATTATGATGTTTTCCATCTTCTTTTGTGTTCTGAAACACAATCATGTTTAGGAGTAAATGATGACAGGATGTTCATTTGTGGCCGAACGATCCCGTAAAACTGATTGTGGGAAACTAA